>CAKNXH010063005.1:70902-163746 GCA_932178445.1 Andricus quercusramuli | reverse complement strand
TATTTATTACCAAAAAATTTCAAAATGTGTCCTATTTCAGTAGGATTTTTTTTTAAGCCAAAGTACCGAAAAAGTCTCCCCAAATTTTTTTAGCAGGACTTTTCAGGACAAAAGTACCGTGTAAGTCCAACTTATTTTTTTAGTTTAACAAGTATCAAATAGTTTTTGGGACATAAGGACTAGATAAGACCCATCTTACTTCTTTCGAAATTTTTTCGATTGCCTGAAGGAGTTCATACTATGTCCCGTTTCACCAGGACTTTTATGGGGCAAAAGTACTGGAGAAGTCTTAATTTTTTTTAGTAGCACATTTCTTAGATCAACGTGCCAGAAAAGTCCCATTCAATTCTTGTTAAATTTTAAAGAAATTGAAAAATGGAGAGCTCCTTCTTCTTTCAGGCTTAAGATGATTACAGCCCAATATGTCGAAGGTATCTTTATTAACAGTTGGATTCTTTAAAAATAGTTTGAATAGTCTGCATATTGGACAAAGCCTGGTTCTATACCCCACCATCCACGGGATGAGTTGTAGCCAAGTGCATGATAAAGCGACCAACACCCGATTTTTCATCATCATCCACAGACTATGTTAAGTGCCTGATGAGGTCAGGATGATGTTATGAATTAATTTAATACGATGTTTAAGATCTCTTGCAATGATTCTGTAGTAGGTACAAAATTAGGAGCATGGTGTAGTTTTCACGTATTTTTGTCCTAAACGGGTGAAACGGGACGTATTTCAACTTTTTATGTGCTTTTTTGGTATTTCAGCAGTCCCAAAAATTATTTGAGACTTCTCAAAGTTTACAAAGAATTAGGAGAGACTTTAGCGATCCTTTTATCCTGAAAAAAGTCATGCTCAACAAAAATAAGTGGGGCTCTTAAAGTTCTTTTGTTCTAAAAAGTCCCTGTTTAAAATGAACGTATTTCGAGCTTTTTTGGTATTGTCGTTGAACTTCAGGAAAATCTTCTTGAAACATAAATCCCATAAACACTGTTAAAAATGTTGAATATAATGGTACCTTTTCTAAAATTATTCAGGAGTTGTGAACATTAGAAAAAAATAGGTAGGATTTTTCCGTATTTTTCTCAAGAAGTTCCTGCTCAAAATAATACAAAAATTAAGTGAAACTTTTTGGGAACGTTTGTCTTAAAAAATTTCTGGTGAAACGGGAAGTATTTCGAACTTTCTTGATACTTTAGTCCTATTTCAGTAGTAATTTATTGGGACATAAGTCCCACCAGTACTTGTAAAAATTCCGATACAAGTAAAATTGAACTTTTCTAATTTTTTGTCCCTATTTGAACTTTCAAAAATTTGTAAGAAAAGTTGGTACTTACATACTAATTTGTCTCACACCCAGTACATTAGCGAGACTTAGCTGGGACCTCAATGGGATCTCAATGGGACTTTTTTCTATTCGGAACATCTCAAGCGATTTTTGAGCAAAATATAAAAACAAACACAATATGTATTCTTATCTAATCCGGCTAAGCTTAATCAATAGTGTTCATTATTTGGGACTACCATTCCTCTACGTTCCATAATTTTAGCGTAACTTGTTTTCGAGTTATTATAAAAAGAGTATTTTGGACACACAAACACACGAACATTAAAAAAAATCATAATTTTCGAACTCCTGAGAAATTATGACAAGGTATGTCAAAATATGAGGTTCGAAAATTTTCATCGTTACAAAGCTTCCGCTATGAGGAAGCAATGTTCCTACGATCTACGTGGTCTGTCCGAAAAGTATTCGACCTTGTGGTAGACTAGGAGGAAGAGTTAATGCTAACAGCTACTTTTTCTCCTTAGAGGATATTTTAATTAGAGAAACAGTCAGAAATCACAGGGAGCTGGGTCAGGACTGAATGGGAGCTGCCGAAGTAGTGTCAGACCGTGTTTCACCAGAAATTGCTGAATAAGTTGCGATGAATGGAGAGATGCGTTGTTGTGGTGAAGGACACAGGCGCCACTTTTCAACCAATCAGACCGTTTCCTTCTTACTGCGTCACGTAATCGCTGCAGGACTTCCTGGTAATACTCGTTATTTACCGTCTGACCTTTTGGAGCATATTCATGGTGCACAGCATCTTCCATGTCGAAGAAAACAGTGAGCATTATCTTGATTTAGTCGTTGCGGGCCTGCCAGAATTCTTTAAAAACTCTTTAAATTAAATTCACATACAGACTCATCCTGAAATGCGACGCACACGTGCTTAGACGTTTACGCAACTGCGTAAACTAGTCGACTAAAGATTCGTAGGTCAGTATCGCTCAGTAGAGGGCCTAACAGAGGCCCCCTCCTAAATATCAAATACATACCTGGTTTTGACTATAGCACAAATGGGTACAAAGCTAGAGCTAGAGCACAATTGAGCACAATGTCGGATACTTTCTAGACAATCTCGACAGAGCTTGTAACTTATCAGCCAATTATGAATAAATTTCTCTGATTCCGGGGTTTAATTTTCACCACTTACTTATCAAAAAAAGCGATTAAACGATTTGAAAAGACCAGATATCCGAAATTTGATATTGAATGCATTAACTCAGTGGTGTGCAGTGATATTTGAAATCTATTTGGTCGGCACGCACTTGAGTTTATTATCTGACCACCCCGTACAACTCTGCGAAATGCTTTGCGGACTTCCGCGCGGGCGAATTCGTATGCCGAGTACAAAACACCTTGCATGGAGGGTAGGGTCGTTCAAGAATGCAGAGGAGGAAAAGAGGAAAGAGACGAGTGAACCGAGAGACAGGCTGGGATCGAATCTGCATGCCAAACCCATTTCCTATACGACGTGGCCAAACGGGCTTCTACTTCTTCTACTTTTCTCTTCCACTTTTTCTCATTTTTCTCCTTTTTCCTCTTGGAAGACCAAAAGAGTAAGGGTGAGGCGCTCCATCGAACATAACAGTACAACAAATATTGCATAACAAAGTTTAGTTTTAAGGTTATTTCTCAATTAAATATCTGGCACTGAGGAGGACCCCCATCCGTGGTCGAAACGTTTGCCAATTTAACTTTTAGGAAATGCGTAGTTTTTAATTAAATATATTAATAAGACCCTAATGCCAATACAAAGATTCTTCTTCACAATTTTAAATAATTGGGTCAATTAAAACCGACATTTTTCGAAAAAACAGTAAAAATGTCACAGAACGAGTACAACCAACCTCTGAAGTTCCTACTTCAATTCCTATTTTTAAAAAGTCGGAATAGTATATTTTTCGATTGCATTGTATCTTTTTTTCAAAAAAGAATCAGTACACTTGATAAATTTATGTATGTACATCTTACGAAAAATGTTAAGTAAAACTAAAATTGTATGTGACCCAAGGCTTTCAACGTTGTGAGTTGATACAGGCTTTACCTTCCATATCGCGGTCGACGATGACACAGCAAAATGTGAGCAATTAGGGGAAAGTTGCTTAAGACGAGCTACCTTCCATATTTTCCGCGAATTTTAGATTTTAAGGAAGTTCAGAAGCATAAGCGATTATTGGAATCATAGTTCGATGTTTTCTTTACAAATTTCACGCACTTAAAAGTTCAAAAAATGTTTAAAAGGCAATGAACTTCGATGTTGAAAAAAATATGTATTTGTCTCGTCTTAGGCAACCCGGTATCCTAAGAAGGGCCCCTTCTTAAAATGAAAAAAGCTATGTAATTAAACACTAGACATTGATAAATTTTATTCGTGGCCTCTTGTTGAAACATATTCTTTACATTCATGACATATTAGTTACGCAAAAAAACATTATAAAACGTAAGATAAGCGTTAAATAAGGTCGAACAGAGAATAAGTGTAACAAAAATTCAAGGACTAAATATTTATGAAAAGTTATGAAATTTCGAATATTATTCATCTCAGCTCCAGAATTTACTGATATAAATCGAAAAAGCAACATAGTTTAAACATTTTGTTATTTATGGTGTAAAAGCAACAAAGAGGTTAGGTCATTACCATCGGGACCATCCGAAACTCACAAGTAAAGCACATTTCGCTTTTACCTACATTTTTCTAGCCTAACCGGGGCTCGTCTTAGGAATTTCGCATGATCACTATTTTTTAAATATTTTCATTAAACAGCATAAAAATTAATAAAATGTAAGTATCAATTGCAAAGTTTAGGGGACTTGAAGAGTATACCGAAACCCAATCCAATCTGTCAATTCTTTCGAAAGTTATCGTGCTCACAGACTAAAAATCTAAAATACACGCACACACACATGCATACATGGAGGCAGAAAGAAATATTCGCCAAAACCTATTTTTTAGATTCAGAAGGTCTCAAAACGTGGACATTTGACGAAAACGGGGAAGGGGGGGGGGGGGCAAACTTTACAGAAATCTAATACCTTCTCTGACGAGAATCTGAAAAACAAATATTCATCATAATAGTCACCTTATCAACCAATGAGGTAAATGAAAAAAGGATTTTTCGTTGAAGTAGTTCAACTTTCTACCAAGTATTTGAGTTTCTAACCAAAAAATATGATTTCTTAACACACTAGTTCAATATAACGACCAAAAATATGAATCTTTCACTAAGAAAATTTAGGTTCTAACAACAACGACGAAGTTCCAACAAAATACATGAAATTTCAACAAAATTGATGAATTTTCCACCTGAGAATATGGATTTTCATCAAAAAAGTTAATTTACAACCAAATAGTTGAATTTTCAACCAAAAAATACGAATTTTCAATAAAATAGTTGAATCCTCAAGCAAAGCAAAATAATTTTCAACTTAACAGTTACATTTTTAAGCAATGAGGAGGAATTTTCAACAAAGAAGATTAATTTTCTAAAAAAAATCTACAAAGGAGTTCAACATTTAACGAAATAGTTGAATTTTTAACAAAATACATACATTTTCAACCAAATAATTGGATTTTGAACTTAAAGAGATACATTTTTAACCAAATACTTAAATTTTGAACTAAAAAAGGTTTAACCAAATTTTGAATAGTTAAATTTTCAGTTGAAAAAATTAATTTTCAATTCAATAGTAGTATTTTTAACCAAAAAAGATGAATTCCGAATCAAAAGACTTTTTGGTCCCGGCTCATGGAACCCCCTGGCTAGTCGTATTTGTGGCAAGTCGCATTTTTGGCAATTGACAGTGGCGACGATTCATATTAGCGACAAGTCACATTGCGGCATTTCTCATTCGAAAAAATTTGAACTCTTGGAGAAATTGGCAGAAGTGCGGCAAGTCACATTGCGGCATCTCTTATTCGGAAAAAATGTGGATTCCAAAAAAAAACTAACAAAAATTAGTTGGGTGAGAAAAAATATTTCTGTGAACAATCACAGCGGTATCTCCCTCCTCCCCAGGGGAACTTGGAAAGGGCTAGGAGTGTAAACTACATTATTGCCACATAAGAGTTGCCGCAATGTGACTTGCGGAATAGGGGCTGTGCAAAAATTACATGAGACATTTTTCTTTTGTTTGAATAAAGAGGGGAATAAAATTGCTGTGAAGTTGAGAAGGACACAATGATATAAACAAAAGAAAAACGTTTCACGTAATTTATGGACGATCCCATATATGACTTGCCGCAGTATTGCCAATTTTTTCCGGAGTTCAAATTTTTCCAAATGAGAGATGCCGCAATGTAACTTGATATAAATGTAACTTACTGCAATGTGACTTACCACAAATATGACTTGCTGCAATGTGACTTGCCAGAGGTTGGCATGACTCAACCCCAGACTTTTCAAATGTAAAGAATTAGCTTTCAACCAAAAATGGTTGGATTTTCTTATTAGGTTTCATTAATTGATTTTGCATTTAAGGAAAAAAAAATTCTCTTAAAAAAATGGGGAAAGAGGGAAATAGGAAAAAGAGTGTGAAGTCTGAAATATCAAAGTGATTTTCAAACTTACTAAATTATTATTAAACTCTACCCTTACAAGGCCATCTTTCGAAAAATTCACAAACTCTGTTAAAAATTATCATCAGGAAATGCACTAAATCCTCCCCACTTATAATATTAAAATACTTCACTGTAAAAACTAGAGATCTCTTTTTTACGGTATCATTTTTTTCGTGTCCTGTTTTTAAACAGGATAACTTCATGCTGTTATTTTCAATGTAAAATATAAATGATTCTGGGTTCCCATAATCAGTGGTTTAATTTAAGTACCATTCAGTATCACTTAAGATAGTTTTTTTAGTCTTATTTTAATATCGGAAATTAGCCCTGGAATGATAAATTCTTTTCCCAGTGCTGCCTCTCTCTGCTCATACCATACTTAACTGTATAAACAGACGTATTTCACTTTCATGCGACCCAATGCATGTAACGCTCGGACATAGGCTTCACTCTCCAAATCGGTGTTTGAGGTGCTTATACACATCAAAAGTTCTACATAATTTCATAATCTTCCAGACGATTTGAAGAAAAAAGAGAATTGGTACGAAAGAATTGGTATAACTTTTAATACTTTATAGTGATGTTCCGGATTGCTTTGATACCACTTCCGGTACTTTTTTAGAACAAACAGTAATATGAGAGATTTCTCCGAACGAACACGATTCACGTACACTTGTACTTCACACTATATAGTCTCCCTTGCCTTCCTTTCTTCCTTCCTTCCGTCTGCCTAGAAATATAGCACCGAGCTTGATGTATGGCTTTATAAACGGCGGATTTACATATTTTCTGGATTTAAATAGCATTACGGGTACTGTTGAAAACTGGCACGCGGCTCCTATTCAAACCCTTGGAGATTAAACAAAGCAATTATCGTGCCCACGACTTTCACACCACCTTCTCTATACGCCTTTCTACTTCTCCGATTTGTATGGCCTCCGACCTTTACCCTTTTTACCTTGTTTGAACTTTTTCCGTTAATTAACCATTCCGAGTAAAAAGCTACATTTCTCACTCCCAGTCAAACGAATTTGTAAAATGGGTGTAATACTTTCAGTCATTTCTTGCATATCTCAACCATACCAATGCGATATCTCATTTTTCTAAGAAATATTCATAACTTAAAAATTTTCCTCGAATTTTATTGCACGAAAAATAATAAACATCTATTTGTAAAGTCGCTGTTCCCTTCTATTTTTCAATTTTTAGAAACGAGTGTACAAGTGAGGGAATAAAATGACGATAAATTACACAAAGAAGTGTATAACGTCTTTGGAAGAATGGGGAGTATGGTTTCGATTTTCTGGATCATTTGCACGCTGTGATCCCAGAATGCATCCAAATCTCGCTCAATCAACTCACTTATTCATCCTTTCACTTCTCCCTTCCGCGTGGCACAACTTGCCCTGCGACGATCAATCACATTATGCACCGGACCACTTGCATGTCATATATACGGCACACGTATGATTCTCACGAAATGGACAGGTAGCAGACCATAAATTTTGCCAAGTAAAATTTACATAAGAAAAGAATTTGAGAGTTCCTACTCCCTATGAAACTTCGTTTCTGCTTTTCTTTCAATTCAGGACTTTAGTGAAAAAGATGCTTTTCCCAAATTCTACTTTTTCATTTTATTCATAGGTATGTTGATTAGGCACGAAATTAGATCATTCATTGTCAGCACTTTGTACAAGAAATTAATCAAACCAATTTTCTAATAAATTCATGCTATTTTTTTAATGAAATACGAAGAAAATTCAAATGCTCCATGGGAAAATAGGGTTCTGGGATTTGTTCAGTAGCAATTAAATAAAAAACGAGAAACGAATAAATTATTTCACTGATTCGTCAATTTGACTTTAGCTGTCATAAAGTTATAGCAATATCTTCACAAACTTCGAATTTTAGTTTTAAATTATTTTAGTCGGTTTACATAATGTCAAAAATATATTTGGAATGGAAGTTTCTAACGTGTCTCCTGAGGATTTACATTTTCCTTGTACTCAAAAGAAAAACAAAAATATATAGCTTAATTCATAATTATTTTCAATTTTCATTATGCTAACGTTCTGGAATATCCTATAATATACTAGAAATTCGAGAATCTTATAGAAATTTTTCATTTTAAATAATAGGAAGCATTAACTTTCGAACACTAGAAACTTCGAGAATCTTCTGAGCATTTCATTAAATGAAGTTTTGAAATAAAAGTTTAGAAAAACTATGTGCAAACAAAATTTTGAAATATGTTGAAAATTCATTCAAAAGGACCTTTCCTCACTTGGCCAAGTTTTGGTATCATTGATATTTTTGGTGGGATTTCACTAATTTTTGGCGAAAATATATACAAACATATTACTCATTAAATAACTACGCGCAAAGATGAAAAATTTAATTTTCCATTATAAAATATACAAAAAAAATTATGACCATAAAAGACATTACAAAATCTTGAGAAGTAGCCCTATATTATAGAACCAAGCACCTTTAGTTCAAATTTTACGTTTATTGGATCAATAGAAGTTGATGTAGTCGTGCGCCAAGATAAAAAATTCAATTTTTTATGTTGAAATATACGAAAAAATTGTAAGCTATGAAAAATGTTACTAGAGAAAAGAATCACGCACCTATTCATATAGTTGAAAGTTTATGGTAATCTATTTAATAGATTTTGCTGTAGCTGCAGCCGCGTGCGAAAGAAATCCAAATTTTTTTAAACATAAAAACATAAAAATTCATTTAAAGATGAGGTCATACATTTCTGAGATATAGCAGTGGAATTCAATACTGCGTATGTCTAGTTATAGTTTGGTTCTCATCAGTACCATAAAATTCGTTATGGACGTGAACAGAAATTAAAAAGCAATTTTTCTCTTTTACAAAACCCCTTAATTTTTTAAATAAATCAATGTACCATACATTCTTGAAAAATAGCACTAGAAAATGATGCCGTGCATTTCCAGTTAAAATTTTGTTTCAATCGGTTTGATAGGTTTTTCTGTGACCCTAGCCTAGACAAAGATAAAAAATTCAAATTCGTTATGGTTTTCCAAAGTGAAAATTTCACGGAGTCAACTCAATTAAGGATAATCAAAATTTAAAAAAAAGTGAGAATAGGGAAAGAATAAATATAGAAGACAGAGCATGAAATTGGGACACGGGATTGTATTATTTTTATTCACCGCAACCCTAGAGTTTAGACAGTGCCACGTGTGCCTAGCCTAGGTTGTATGATGATGAGGACCAGGACGATTTATGTCGCGCGTCTTCGATACAAAAGTCTTATGGTGCCGCCCGTGGGGCCATACATATGCCGCGGGTCGAGGATTAGAATGCGCGTGAATAGGAGAAAATGCGAATTGATACGGTCGTTAAGAAGACCCTTTTGAACCTTTGGACTCTGCCAAGGTTTCTTTACTCGAGAACAAGCTTCTTTTGGAACTTTCGATGTGTCGGTTGGGTTTAAAGTCCCCTCGCGATTTATTACAAATTCAAACAGGCGCGTTCGTTATTTTCCTTATATTCGATATGTGTATCAGAGATGAGTTTATATTGCTTATTCTCAAATCTAGTTCAATTATTTTGTCTTTATTATAAAATTATTAGTTGTTCTAGAAAGAAATTTTACAAATGTTCGTTTTTTTGTTGTTTTTTAACTAGATTTAGTGACATATAATGTGATTTTCTTAGCCTCTTTTATTGTATAGAACTATAGGCTTACAGGGTATATGAGAGGATCCTTTTTTTATTCAATTCATCGATGCCACGTTTGAATTCAAGTTGGGGTGGAACACGACTTCCTCGAGGATGTCGTAAAAACACTCCCTGGGGTATGCATCGTCAACGTAAGTCGATCGATTTGCCTATTGTCTGGGAAAACAAGCGATAAGGTCATTAATTATACTGACGTGCCGCGGTTCCGTTCGATGCTGATTTTCTGGAACTAATTTCCCAAATCGCAAAATCACGCTAATCGCGTCGCGAATTGTATTAGAATCGATGACTGATTCTCTATTCAGAAAAACAGCATTTATATATAAGAAAAATGTATCGTTTTGATTTATACTGTAATTTTTTTGAAATTCTCCACAACTGTGCCTTTTCTTCCAATAGAATGTGTTTTAAATATTATAATTAATTTAATGAAGTAAGAAAGATATGAGATGAAGAAGAAGCAGGAAGCAAGCTGATGAAAACAAAAATTATAGGATTACAAGTTCAGGCAGAGATAATCCAAGTGATTCGCGGATGATATCGGGTTCAGAAAAAGAGTTAGACACAATCCTAAATTTGATAGGGGAGTTTCTCAATCAGGATAATAACAGATGAAAAAATAGAAAAGTAGGTTTACAGCAAATGGCAATCAAAAAGGAAAAGGATAAGAACTCACAAAAAACCAGGGTATCAAAACATTGCAAACAGTTGGCAACTTCATCATATAAAAAATGAAAACTACCCACTGTGCAATGTTTTGATGCGATTTTCTAACTCAATTTGATACTTGGGCATTTTTCGTTAAACTTTTGAAATGTAAAATAGAAAGTGAACTCTGCAGATAGAGGAAGTATAAGAATTTTGCTAAATTTGTTGTGACATAGCTGTAGTCACAGTTGATTCAAACAACATAGCAAATAAATGAAGAATTCTCATGTAAAAGACGAAGCCGTTAAAACAGATAAAGGTAAAGAAGTTGAATTGGGTACGGAAGGTCAAGATAGAAGTTGAAAGTTATACAAACGAAAATGAGCCAGTGTATAAACAATTTTTAGAAGGTAAAGTAGAAGAAGGAGAGGGGAAAGGATGACAAATACTAGAATATGTTACACAAATTATACGAGACTAATTTTCAACAAATATTATTGAATTAAAAGGTCAGCTCAGAGAAGGAAAGAATGAAGAATTGCGACAAGCTATAATCGTCAAATTGTTCACTCTGGCTGCTGTTAATTTATTTTCTCTTCTCTTACTTCTACCATTTATAATTCCTTCTAATTCTTGACCTTATCTATTATTTTTTTCATTGTCCTTATTTTCATCGTCAGTTGACGAATTCTGTTAATTCTTAAATCTGCTCACTACCCTAATGTTGAAGCTTTTTTGAATTACTTTCTTTCTGTATACCATTGCCTTAATTGAACGGCAATGACAACATGGAATATCCTTGTCTCACTCCTTTCCTAGACAGACAACAATAAAAAGTCATCCTGACTATACTTGAGAATCAACTATAGAACAGCCTTCTAGATCATCAAACATTTAAACTAACCATCTCTTGAGGGTCGAAAGAAGATGTCCGACTTGATCATCATGGAGGGTCAACTTGACAAAATATTTAACTTGACCAAATGACCATCTAAGAGGGATAACTTAATTAACCTGTTAGTGAGTCTGAAACTCTGGGATAGTCAAAAATATCAGAGAACGAGAGTCTCCCTGACTATGTTGCAAGAATTACAGGAGGACAGCCTGCCATCTTATAGAAGGTCTGAGTCATCCTCTAACTTTGACCCTTCCTTTTTATCCGTTTTCTTTATTAAATCATTATCATTAGTTTTTCCTACCCCAGTTTGAGTTAAGTTATAGATGATTCAGATAATTCTCCTATCTTTATATTTTAATCCTCTTTGTTTTATTATTTGGAACAATTTAGGCAAATCTACTATTCTAAGTACTTTTCCTGTTATAAATCTTAGAGCTGTTGAGTATCAATGAATAAAGAGTAGAAAAAGAATAGAGAATTGCATGGAAGCAATCCCCAGTTTACTGACCCTGACAAAAAATCTTTCATCATTAATATAACGATCTCCCGTCACAAAATCATCAGACCACTAATTTTCCCCGATAAGATTCTTCCATCCATAAAGGCTTGGGGCAAATCCTTGATCAGTTCTCTCATCCAAGAGCATTCATCGTTCAGAACTTGCTTACAAACTAGAACCCATATCTACCATACCTAATTGCATATGCACACACCCTTTAATGTTTCACTACACACACATTCAATAGCACACTTACACTCTGTGCAGCAGGTGCAAGCGCGCGTGAAGGTAACCATCCTAGCAGGCTGATGTAGAGACGCTCGCTCACGAATCGAGCTTGTTGCAGGTTTGAGTTGATACAACATTAACAACAAGTTGTTAGAGAGACGAGGTATAGGGGGCTCTAGAGGGTGGGTTGGAGGGGTGGATAGCGATGGTGACGGTGCGGTGGTGAGGTGTAGTTGTAGCTCGAGAGTGTAGACGGATTTCGAATCGGTGGCAGTGGCGGAGCTGTTAGTGGGTGGTAGGGGTGTAAGAGAGAGAGAGAGAGAGAGAGAGAGAGTGAGAGAGAGAGAGAAGGAAAGAGTGAGAGAGTGAAATTTAGAAAGAGGGTGCAAGAGAGAGAGAGAAAGAGAGCGACAATGGTCGGCATGGCAACACCGCGCAGCTTTACACACGTTCTGCGCTTGTGGGTGGGGTACGGGGGGAACTTTCATGAGAGAGAAAGAGAAATGGCGAAAGAGAGCGAGAGAGAGATAGCAAGTCGCGGCACCAACTCAGGGACTCTATTTCCATAATCTGCCGCTTTGTCGATTCTGAATTATGCGACTACGCTCCTCCTCATCCTCCTCCCGGCGTTTCTCCCTCCGATTGCACCCCCTTTTCTCCTCTCCTATCGCCCTTTCCAGAACCGAGTATCCGATTATTTGCACGAAATCGATTTCACGTGTTTGGTCGTTCTGTATTTGTACATCCTGTATACGAGCATTGTACTCCACCGTTCATTTTCATTCTGTTACATGCTTTTGCAAAACCATACGATACCAACACTTGCGAGAGATAGGTTCACTCTATGCGGACTATGGTTCCATGATTTTTTTATCATGATCCCCTCTCACTAACTTTGTTTGTAGGTTCAAATGTCTATTCTTATAACAATCGGATAAGGTTTTCTTTTCTAGTTTTTTTGCTCTTTCAAGGACAGACTTGTCGAGAAGAAAACATTTTTGCAGTTGTAATTGCTTTCCTTACACTTTCTTCTTGTTATCCCTAATGTACGAGTATACCTCTTATTATAAAGAATAAAACGTGAAAATTTTTCTTATCTTTTTATTGTAGATCTTATTAATATCAGCTTCTTCTGGTGACTTTTTTCTGCGGTCACCAAAGAGGATCATCTCCATAAGTGAATAAGCATAAGCTCTTGAGTTCCGGTTCAACGGGTCACTCTGCCACGCGAATCCTCTTTCTCTTTGCTCTCTTGTCATCTCTCTCTCTCCCTCTCTCTCTCTCTCTCTCTATCCTCCTTCACCCATCCTGCACTCGACCTCGATTAAACCAACTTTTTTAGAGGGTGAGTATCGTCCACCTAAAACTCCTTGAAAGTCGACCCTTTCGCTGAAGAGCCCACAATGCCTGGGTCAAACTCCGGCCTTTTTCCTGCTCAGATCACTTGGGAGAGGAAGAGGATTAGAGGAACATCTTTGTTATCTGCAAAGTCCACTTTTATTCGATAAATGTAAAAGAATCGAATCTCTTGAATCGCGTAACTCCTCTTCAGTTTCAGATGAC
The DNA here is from genome assembly GCA_932178445.1 of Andricus quercusramuli. NCBI lineage: Eukaryota > Metazoa > Arthropoda > Insecta > Hymenoptera > Cynipidae > Andricus > Andricus quercusramuli. The sequence continues at coordinate 150,301 of CAKNXH010063005.1, read as the reverse complement.
ATATCTTATTGGTAATGGTTCACTTTGATGACTTTTCCATATTTTGGAGTACATGCTTTAATACCTTTTGAAAAATCTTTTTTCTAGTCCAAAAGTAAAATATCATTCCGGGGAGACCCAAAAACTTTCACATTTTCCCTCAAAAACCCCAACAAAATTGAAAAGCTGTAAAAATCACCTTCATAACTAATTCTATTCTCGGTCTGTTGAAACCCAGTATAAATAACATTTTCAAGGTCAATTAAAAAAAATAGTTATCAAATTGCTTAAAGAAGCAATTACTGCTCATTTTTCCAGCTGAAAACAGATGACGTGTGACAGAATAAAATTGTAGAAGTTTTGCTGACTACAGACCCCCTTCCCATTTCTATATCGAAAAATTATCATGTCAAAATTTGGAAAAACAATACAAATTTATAATTTCTTGATGAAACAAAACTTATTTCGACGCCTCCATTCAATATGAGTCTATCTGCTGACAGCGCCGTGTATGAGACTATACGCTATGTATAAGCATAGGGAATAGTCTCATACAGAGCGCTATCAGCACATAGACTCATATTGAATGGAGGCGTCGATTTATATACTTTCGTTCTGATATTCATTATAGTAATTTTCAATTTGTGATATTCTAATATATCAAATTAATCAACTGTTAAGCCAATCTTTCGGGGCCATTCTCCCGAAAGATTAGGTGAGTTGGAAAAGGAGATCGACTAGTCGTCCTGAAAATTCAGGACGACTAGGCAAGTTTATGAAAAATATTGGAATAGTCATCCCGAATTTCGGGAGTACGAGACATTCTGAATCTATTGATATTTAATATTGATAGAATCTTTGATCAATTCACATTTTTTCCATATAATGCATTTCTTCTTATATTGTTTAGTTCTAAAATTTAATTTCAAAACTAACATTTTGATTATTTTTGTGTTTTTTTTGGAAGAACACAATTTGTGTAAAAAATTGGTAAAAGTGAGTGTAAAATAATAATATTTTTTGGTCTCCCCCAACTAATACTTTACTTTTGGCCTATGGAATTATCACTTGACTTGATAAAATATTCACCTCATTTGATTCTTATTGCAAGTGGATGTTCAACATTTTCAACATAGTTTTATATCGTTTTGTTGTCTGGTTTTTATTTTTTCACAGCTGAAAAATGAAAACTGCTTTGACTTTGGAAGATCGAAAACTGTAATTCCATCGACAAAAAACTACGTGCATCATTACCATAGTCGATAACCTAACTTAAAAATTCATAGTTTTAAATTGTACAAAATCCTTATTTCTATTATTGTTTTCTTACATTATATAATGATAAGCTCATTTTCCGTAGTTGTGGAAACTTTTCAAAATTACATAATGACAATGAGCCAAAGATGCTCTTATCATTATATAATCTAAGTACAATAGATGATTGAAATATTATCCTTACACATAGATCAGTGTTGCATTGTTCTAATTACTGCTTTGAATTCCATTATAAACGAATTCAATCAATGGGAACAAAGCTCGGACTTCATTATTTAACTATATTCGTTCAAATATAATTAAATTTACATAATGAAACTCAATTATGTGTTGTAACTTTATTTGTTCATATAAAATTAAATTTACATAATAAAACTCATTTATACTCCTCTAACAACAACGACAATCAAAGAAACACTGATGTCTGGATGCATATTTTTCTGATACTCAATTTTGTGTAATTTTTCACATAAGATGGTTTGGTTAGAAGTGATATTTCTTTTGATCTTATTCCAAAACATTACACCGAGACATTAGGCCCTACTCTGTTCTGAAAAGTTCGGAGAATTTCGTTTGTCATTCAGTTTGTTTTAATACAAAATTCTTTGCATCAAAGACATATTTTGTAATGAAAGAAGAAATATTCCCCCCTCTGAAGAACATGTGACTTTGATTATTCATATAAATGTTGAAGAAAATTTATATATTACGCTAATTCTACGTCAAATTCTTCTTTGAATAGTGAGCATTCCTTTAGACTGATGAAAAGGCGTTTTTTGCAATAAATGGCTCTCATAATTTTTTTATTAAACATTAAAGCTGGATTCTTCATTTCCCGAGTACTTTCGATTACCGGGATAAATTTGCAGCAGCAGCCCATTGTTCAGCCACCATTGTTTTAGTATCTCAGGGGCGGTGCTTCCCTTTGTCTCCACCCTTTGTACCTTTCTGTGGCCGGATCTCTCGCCTGCTCGCGCGCACGCGTTCGAGAGAAAAGGAGAGGAAACAGAAAGAAAAGAGATTGAAAATGAGAGAGAGAGAGAGAGAGAGGAGGTGGGGGAAGGGATGAAAAGCCAGGGAGTGAAGTAGGATGAGAAAGTAAAACCTTCATAAATGCATTCGACTGCGGTTACTCGTTAGACACTTACTTAACGAGCATGCATATATTATGCATATACATATATGTTTCGCCAAATTAAAAAATAAAATAAAAGAAAGAATGACAAATCTTTTTATTGATTAGAATTTTCTCCGTCTTTGTCAACAACTGATTGGATGTTACGAAGTGTGTTTCGTCGTCCCGTATTTGTCGGGACGACTGGACGCAGCCTAGATATCTATGTAATATTCTCAAGAGAGCGCCTACACGTACCGAAAAGTCCAGCTGTACATACCGAAATTTTGGTACAAATAGCCCCTATTCCAGCTCCCCATATTCGTACCAAAAAAGTCTGGCTATTTGTACCGAAATTTTGACCACTCATCCCGAATTTTGGGACGTCCAGTCACTAACAAAAGCTTTCAGCTTCTACGTAAGGATTGTGCTAGGTTTCAGTGGAGAACCAAGTGCATGGTCAGACATTTTGTATTTCAGAGGAATTTTTTGAAATGGAGTCCATTTGGGATTGAAGCACCGATTGAATTAATTTTGATTAATCGGCGAATGAATTTTTAATCAAAAAATCCAAATAAAAGAGCCCTTTTGAAGAATTTTTCAAAAAGAGGTAAAAAGGCAAGAGGTAAATAACCTTTTTTTCTGATGAACATGGCACACAGTGATTTTTTTATTTATTTTCGTGTGTATAAATAAAATAATATATTGGCAAAATTTGCCATTTGACCAGTTCAACAGTCAACGTTTAATTATTCTCTTCTTTTTATCATACGTTAAAGAAATAATTGTTCTAAAATCGTTGTCACTTATTATGAGAATGATATTTAGAACTGAAAAATTGACATAACATGAAAATTAATTAGTGTCTACCTGAAAGTAGACCATTTTAGGGGATGAGATTATCGAAAACAAAGAAATTTCGAAACTGTCGCAAATATATTGTATTAATTAAGAGTAACCCAAGAGAGTATAAAAATAATAAACTAAAAAATAAAAATATTCGAACATATCATAACATTTTATAGTATGATAAATTTATATGGAGCGTTAACGGAGATTTTATAAAATAAAGTATGCAAAAATACTGATAATTATTTATTGTTATTTAGAATCAACGTTGATAAATCGTGTTTCAAATATACTTAAATTTTCTGAAGTATAAAATTAACAATTTTTGTCCGCATTATGAATAATTTGAATAACTATTTTCGAGTTTGATTCTGAAATATCAATAATGCCGCGCGACGAGACGAAAAACTTGCAACACAGACTTTGAAGTGATTTTTGAAATCCTTAACTCGAAAATATTTAATTCTACTCTCAATTCTTATCTTTTTTCAATTCGATGTAACTGATTTCTCTGAGAATTTCATATATTTAAAACATTTCTTTAATATTATATAGCAATTTTGTATTTTAAATTTCATGCTCGAGACAGCAGATGCGTGAAAAGACATTTTGCGTACTTTTTTATTTATAATTTCTGAAAGAAGTCTCAAATTTCGAAACTTACTCAATTATTGTTCTTTGATATAAGTAATTTACTGATATATTTTTAGAAAAAGTTTATTATTCAAAGGAAAAGTAGAAAATGACTGAAACTTAAAGTGCTCAACTTTTTACCAATCATCCTTACACAATAATTATAAAATTATTTAAAACAATTTCATTCTATTAAGGCCCATGTGTGGATCAATAAACATACACAAAGAGCAGCAACGTTAGTATTACTATGAGAGCATTTGATATTTAATGGAAAAATAACTTTTCATCAAAAGGAATCTAATTTTTAATTTGTTTAACGATTTTTTCAAATCTGTGAGTTGCAAAAAGAATAATTGCACTATTCGATCATAAGAAAAAATTACATAGAGTGCATGTATTGGAAAATTTGTTTCTCCACCAAATTTGTTATGTAGTATAACTTGGCAACGCCGAATTCAGAAACATAACATATATTTTATCATAGTACCTTGCGTGCGAAATGCGAATGTCATTTTGACTTAGAGCGTACTTCAGAGATTGTATAATCTAAAAATTTATTGAATTAGTGAATATCTAAGAGACTATCGCGAAAACAACTTTTTTTCCTGTTTTTTTTTTAAGAAAAAAATTCTAAGTTCCATCTTTATGTAAAATTGTAAATGTTCAGAAAGAATGATATTTTATGTGAATCTTAAACATTTTAAACTGGTCTAAAACACCTAACAACCAAACCTTACACGAAAGCTTAAAAAAAATTGTTATTAAAAAATTGTCAAAGTTCACGATCAAATTTCGAAGTTCCGTCGCTAAAAATTTTAAATGTTCATAAAAAATTACATTTCCTGTCATTGTAGAAAGTTGCAAAGTAGTCTAAATTGCCAAAAAATGAAATATTACACGAAGAAAAATTGTAATCGATTTAAATTATTTATTTAAAAATTATTTTATTGATATTCTTGTTACAAAACAGTTCATATATTTCACATTTACATATCGTCGTATAATAACAAATATTTGGTTAGAAAACAAGAGTTTAAAATTTGGTGTTTTAACATTTTTAACTGTAGCTTATGAGGATGGTTTTTCATAGAATTTCAACTTGCAAGTTTAGCGCAATGGTTAAGACTCCCGACTGCTAGGTGATAGATTTAGGCATATATGTAGGTTGGATACCCCGTAGCGTCATACATTTTATTTGTAATATAATATTAAAAATTGTAATATATGTATTCACTCTACACAGGACCATTCATATTCAAAGTCAAAATACTCGCAATCAATTAATATTTATTTTTTAAATACCTTTTTGTCATATCTTTAGAGTATAGCAGAAGTGGGTGCTACTAATCTGCAGAACTGGCCCAGTAATGAACTTGATCCATTATTGGTTCAGCCAGTACTAGGTCTGTACTAACAGAGTAGCTTTCGAAAATAAAGATTTAATTTCAATTTGAAATTGGGGGAAAGAAAAATTAACCTAGGGTAAATCTAAGAAAACCAACCAAGGGACGAACGAGTTTGCCCTACATGGGGCGTCTGCAAGTGCAAGCGTGACGTTCCTTGTAGGGTCCTTTCAGCTTTCCAGACCAGAACCACACTAGAACTAGGGCAAACTGGCGAGAACCCCATCAGGACCCCATCAAAATTTCCGCACGGGAAGTAATTACTGAGGATCGTGCGTGTCATACAACATAATTGTTCATTCATACTACATAACAATTTGACTGGAGAAAAAATGTACCAACACATGGGCCCTATGTAACTTTTTCCACATAATAGTAAATGACGTGATCAGTTTTTCTATAGCAAGCAGATTTGAGCGAACTGTTTAAAAAAAATTGTGGATAATGATAATCCGATTTTTAAATTTTGCAAAATCAAGTTATTTTTCATGAAAATTGAATCAAATGCATACTCATACAGCCTTGGTATTAGAAATCAACCTCAATAATAACATAATTTGTAACCCTGTAGAAATCTTTTCAAGAGCTTACGGTATCCTTGACTGACCTTGAAGAAACCTTGAATGAAACTTGAGGTAGTCTCGCAACAACCTTGTCAGCTACAGAAAATCGTGCACTGAGAAAAAAATCCTATCACTCTCGTTCAAAAGCAGATGCTATTGATTCGAATGAATATTCAGCGAAACAATAATTATTCATTTCTGTTCAACATTGATGCTATGAGTTCTATATCGTATATAAATTTAATTTATAGCATATACATTTGGATCAATAAGATCTGCTTTTGCAAGGAAGCGATAGTGCGATTGATTCAAAAGCAATTTTTGTTCAGGGTACACGATAAAAATATTTTTATATGTCAGTTTATTATTTAGTTTACTTCTTTAATTTAAATTGCAGACTGTGCTTTTCAAATATATTAGTTAAAACTTTGTCATTAGGACAACCGCGGGATTTCACCGGCAACGGGTGCAATTCTACAAAATTGCAACAGCTCTCAGCGAAATCGCGGTACCGTTTTAGTTTTAATTACGGCTCACGAACGTAAGATAGGTGGTTACAGTCTAAGTTGGACTCAATACGACGAACCGGCAGAAGTAACGTTTATCCTGAGGACACGGAGCGACCCAAGAACGACCGCCTTTTGCATTTTTCCCGTAAGTGTCTTAGCATTTCGTTGAAACTCAGGGATGCTCTTCGGGTTATTAACCAGTGAAAGCTTAGCACCTACAAGAACACTGATGGTAAGGACAGCTATATATATATATATATATATATATATATATATATATATCAAAAAAAAGGTAAAAATACACCACAGGGTCCCACTGGGAGCAACTACAATAGATGAAAATGACACTGGCTCCCAGTACACTACTAATTCCAACACCGCGCCGACACGAGTATTTAACGTAGGGACTTGGCGTACGTTCTGAAAAGTTTGATCTGAACATCCCAATTGAAACCTGTACGAAAAATTAGAAACATGAATAGATTACAGTTGAATGATGTTTAAATCGAATTAAATAGATTTTCTATTTGAACAGTTTTTTCAATTCAGCAGCCATATTGAAACTCACAGGAACGCAATTATACTTATAAAATATCAAAATTAAGATCAAATTATCCTTTTATGTAGGGTATTTATAAAGAAAAGTATAACGTCTTTGAAATAAAAAGAGTGTCTATTGAAATATAACTATTAGTATAAATATTGTATTATGGAAATTGGTTTTTTGTTCCGACTTATTATTTTGATATTTTCATATAAATATAAATATAAATCTATATATATGTATATATATATATATATATATATATATACATGTATGTGTGTGTATGTCAAATATGCAATAAACGCTTACGTCTGTCAGCGTTATTCTCTACTTCCTCATTCAAACTTTAACATGAAAGAGTTTTTGCTGGAGATTATTTATTTTAATGGTACGATTTCTTGAAAAAGTGTAGGTCTCTAGGAAATACAGTGTTGAAAATATTTGCAATTTTAATATACATTCAATATACATTTGTATAATAAATCTCAAAACTGGGTGTATGGAATCGTAATCAGGAGACTATGTATATTAAATTTTATGTACCGTATATTGATCATTTATTAAAAAAGTCAGATAATTATTGCACTTTACTCAAATTGAAAATAATGTCGGCAGTAATTTGAAATTTTGATTAATAAAACATGATATTTCCTCCTAGTTAAACATAAATTATACTGATTTTTAAGTGGAAGAGTTCAATTGAACAAATAATTAAGAAATGTAACCTCTAATCTAAGCCCCTGTACTCACCTTAAAATTCTAACAACCACATTGAATTTGAAAAAAAAATCCACGCGTACGTTGCACTTTGATAATAAGTGAGAATTTAATCCACGAATTTCAGGTTATTACTTTAGTTTTATAAATTTGACAAGATTTAAAGGCATCAAAGAACTTGGTGTTTTCATGCAATCTGATTTATCGACTTTAATATACATGTATACTAATTCTATAAAATGATGGTATATTAAACTTAATTTACGGTATATGAAAATTGCTTCACTCACATGTATATTAAATTTCGATCAAATTTTTCTGACAGTGTATTTTCGATTCCAAATAGCTTTCGTAATCAATTTTAAAGAATATCAAAAATTTCAATCAGTTCGTGGACTGAGCTCACCAAACATCTAATTTTAATTATACTGAAACGGGCTCTAAGCTATCTTGCATTCTTGAAACCCCCGCGTGGAAAAATTTCGTGACAGTCTTGAATCATGCTAAAGCCAGTACAGTTTTTCTCAAGCCTGTCTATTCACGCAATACTAGTCTGGCACTAGACTGGCGCTGTCTAGTTTTGCTACGTGTTTGACTCAAACCCTTCTGCTGTCTAGTCACAGCCTTGGCGCTATCTAGGAGTTCGTTACGAGTTTGAATATATTAAAATTGTCCAGATTTTTGATTGTTTCTAAAATTAAATTTCTAAGATAGTAAACAGTAATTGTTGAATGTGATCGAAATCTTAATGCAAGAAATGTATTCTTAACAACAATTTTTTTAAGACTGTTTGAAAATATTTTCTTTCAATTGAATTATATAGTAAAGTTATAATAAATTTATATTGGATTTATAATAATTATAATATGTATAATACTCTGTATAATATTGATGATATTGCAGAAAATCAAATATTATTATAAATTATTTATTTCATTTATTTTAATTATTTATTAATTGAGTAAATCATAATCAAGCCCAACGTAATTATTATTTGAAATAATAAACAAACATTATTTCGTAGCCTAATAGCAAGTGAAAGCACACAAACTTTATTTTTTGAATGATTTATTCACACATCAAGCACTTTTATTGTTTGAAAATTGTTCATGTTCTATTGAGATAAATATTTGGATGTATAAGGAATTGAAATTCCTATCCGACAAAAATGAAAAAAATGTAACTTTTAGATGGCCGAGCTGTTAAGGGACGGGCCAAAGTTACAACAATATAATAGAAAGGGTCATCAGAAGTTCGACAACCGGCGTTATGTATGAGAGATTTGCGGAAAGTCATTTTTTCATTTTGTTGTGTACAAAAACTTTTTATATTTTTAATTAACTGCAAAATCGATACATTGGACTTGAAACAGTACAGCGCAGCGCCAAGAAATTTTTCCACAGGGGCCAGTGCTGCATATCATCATTTGTCAGTCCCTTTATTTATGCGCTTCGTCGTTTCTCGTTTTATGATATTAACATCCCCAAAATTTTCAGCCCGCATAATATTTTGCACTCTGGACAAAAGGTAGAAGTCGCAGGGTGCCTCGTCCTGATGCAGGATCCTCGAGTTCTCCTCGAGCATTCCGGGTCGTGCACATCGCACACGTTTACGAAGATGCTTTAGCACTTCAACACAATATTTGAAATTAACAGTTTGACCTGCTGGAACATATTGACCCATTTATAGACAGCACTACGCTTCAAGGCAGACTCCCCATACACAGTTTTTAAAACTTCCAAAATTTCCCGACCGGTTTTTCCTAGCTTTACGAGAAACTTGATGTTGATTCTTTAATTGGTTAGAACATCTCGTTTCATTCGACGAATTTTTCATCCACACCTCGTATGTCACAAGTATTGAGAAATTCAAAAAAATATTACTACATAAAAACGTCCATTAATTTCTCGATGCGGTTGTTGGAACAGATTGAAATGTGAGAAAAATGTATTTGTAATTTGAAACAAATAGTATTGCGAAATTTCATTTAATCTGTGGAAACTGAATTCTTTAAATTATAGATATTTTTCCTTTTTCCTAATATTGATTAGGATCTATTTCTCCCATAAGTCGATTAAAAATGAATGATAAGTGTTATTATAGTAAATACCGTCGAATTTTGGTATTTTCCGGTTGCAGTCACACTCAGAAAACGATTTGGTTGAATCAACAATATTTTTGTTGGTTCAACCATAGAATTTGGTTATTATATGGACAAAAAAATATTTGGTTGACCCAACTCAATTTTTTGGTGGTTTCAACAAAATCTTTTGGTTGTTGGAGTATTTGGTTGATTAAACCAAAAAAAATGGTTAGGTCAATCAAATATTTGATTAAATCGGCAAAAATTTGTTTAATTTTACCAAATTGTCATGTATATCCAACAAAACAGTTTTTTTGGTTCAAGAAAAGTTTTTTTCTGAGTGCAGGTCCCGAATTTTTTTCATAGAAAAATTACTATTAAAATCAATATAGTATTATTGATTAACTTTTGTGTATTGTCAAATGTATTTTCAACCTAAATTTTGTTACCTTATCACAGAGTATAAAGAAAAGAACACAATGAAGTATTTTTGTGTAATTCGTTAATCAACGTAATGAAGCTTAAATAATCTTCAGTGTGAATAGTTAAAATGGTTTAGGCGAAAATAACTGAATTAAACTTATAAAAAGTATTGAAATAGAAAAATTGTTTCTTTTATATAGGGGAAACCTCCCTACAGTGGATAGCTTCCTACAGTGGACATTTGCAAATAAAAGCGAAATGCCTAAAGTAAACCTAATTTGCACATTTGGTATGATTTAAGTTGATAAAAATGCATCATAAGACAGAATTTCATGTTATACCTAATTATAATAAAAGAAAAAAGTATAAAAAACTATTTTTGATATAACCAAGAAACTTTGTCCTCCACTCTCGTAATTTTTTCCAAGTATCAAAATTTTTTCAGAATGATTTTGTTTATTAATATAGGTTCCTTGGTCTTTAAACCATAATATTTTTCACTCTAGAATCTTACGTTCTATGTAAGAAAATTATTATAAATATAATCCTTGAGGCTCTCATTTTCCTACTATGGATACCAGCGTCATCCCTTCAGTGGATTGTCAGTTGAAATTTTTAGATAATTTGCACTCATAGGTTGGTACTGAAATAGCAGAAGGCAGAATCAGCTGATACTTTGAACATAGCTGCAGCGTAATGTAATTGAGAGTAATTTTAAATTTCCCGCAAGTAGAAATAACCTCACCATGCCCAATTTCTGTGTAGGTATTTTCTAGGTATATTTGACATGGCAAGATTGGTGGCAATCCTAACCCCACCGGACCTGTCCACTGAAAGGCGTGTTGTGAAATATGAGCGAAATAACTGACATTATATTTTTGCTAATTTTATGCAAAATCGAAATTATATCACTTTTTTCTTTTTTCTGATAGTAGCGTCGATATAAAATATAATTTAGGGGTACGCATAAAAACATCTTTCTATTCTGATTCGCGGTGTAGAATCGAATGTCCACTGTAGGGCGAACCAGCCAACACTGGACAAAATTTAACCACCTCAAAATAATATCAATATCTTTTTATTCGCTAACGAACTGATTTTTACTGATATCTCATCACATGGGTGAATATATAAGCTTCATTTGTGTCAGAACAGCTCTTTAATATATATCCTATTTTGTGTTTACTGAAATCTACCAATTTTTGCTATCCACTGTAGGGAGGTCTCCCCTAATATTACTTCTACATTTGAGCAAGCTCATCACTCGTGTCTTACCCAATAAAAAAGGTTCTCTAAACAGAAAAATCTCTGGATATTATTTGACTCCACTATATCATTATCGTACATCTAAATGGTCTTATAAAATCCCGCGTAAAAAATTATTGGAGTGGCCTTGCGTCCAGTTAGGGCATTTTCTAGAGTCTAGACCATCTATGTAATCTGGACGGCCTTTTCGGGCCATAATCAGATGTTGGCTAGCCCGTCAGGACCAAAGAAATTTCAATTTCTGAATTCAAATCTTTTTTTGCAAATTTTTTAAAATATCCAGGATGTTTAAAAGTATAAGAAATGAAAAATTTACATTCAAAACAAAGAATTTTTTTCTTATTATAGAGAGAGTCTTTGAAATAATTTCCAACGCCAACCATCTGAAATAGATTTTCACAAGACCGATTGACCTGCACTAGAATAAATCGTCCAGACTAGCGTTAGATTAGTTTGCTTAGATTAGCATTCCACCATAAAAAAAACGTTTTACTTCTACTCAGCTCCATAATAGACTACCTTGACAACGACACTTTTGCATTCAGGAAGCTCTATCCTTCCATACAAACTAAAAAGATACATAGGTTAAATCTCACTCGAACTGAGAAAATCGAAAAAACGGTTTGCCTAAAGAATTCTGATATCGAATAAAATTTTGAATAATCATGATACACTATTTGCGTAAAAATAATGTGTTCTTCCATATTTTGCAATAAAAAATTGAATTTTCAAACAATTTACAATTTACAATTTAACAAAATTAAGGGCACGCCAATTTTCTCCACATATGCGTCGCTAAGACTCAGTTCACAGTAGTTACCCGTATAAAAATATTTCGTCTTGGTATTTGTCTTCAAGACGGCCCATTTAGTCTCCAAGACATCGATGTATGGTTCCGTCTTATAAGCGAGACATGCTAGACATAAGATTTTTGTCTTAAATTCATGATAATAGCTCTCACTGGGTTACAGTCCTCAACAGGAACAAACTTGTCTTAAGACATGAAGCGTTCTGTTATGTCTTGGCTAAAGGGTACGACTTTCTCTCATGGGAATTATATTAACTACCTGCTGAAATTCTTTGACAGGAACATGGACTTTATTTTCTGAGTAAATCAATAGATGTCTCTTAAACTGATTCAGATCAATTCACTGTTCAGAAAAGTCTGCAGCCCTCAATATTCACCGGACTTACATTTTTTTAAATTTAGGATGATTAAATTTCGAACAGATTTACCTAACGCGAGACACAGAAAATAGTCACACCCCGCTTCACAAGCTGGACTTTCCAAACGTCTTCAAAAAGTCTTGAGCATGTCTCAATAGTCCGTCATCAAGACAAAATCCAAGACGAAATATTTTTACACATTGTAGCACGTATTTTCAATTGCAAAATTTCATTTCGAAATTAAAAGAATCATCCATTTTTTTCTATCAAATTTCGCTTCTATACTAATATATAATATATATAATATATAATTTAGAATATAATATATTTTTGAGGATTTCAAGAGATTCCGATGGCTCCTAGGGTGTTTTGATTGATTTTCCGGGATTTCAGGGAATATCAGAGCACATGTAAAATTATGGGGTTTTTTTGAAGTGTAGTCGTTTCAGGTAAAAATTCTAGTGCAAAAAACTGAAGATCGCCAAAGGTACAATAAGAGGGTTTCACCTGAAAAGCTTTGTACCGTTTTTCGTGCACGCCTTCCCTTCTCCCAGTATGGCCCCTTGAACAAAAACGCTATCCTGCAGAATTTCCCTGATTTTTCTACCTTTCGGGTTGAGAGAGGACTACTAGAAATAGGATATGGTTGTATTTTCACGTTTCACAATGAAAAGAAAAATTACTGGAAATGGGTTACTAGAAAAAGGCGAGGGTGTGTTCCTACTCAGCCCTATCTTTTTCTGATATAGTCTCTTCAACAAAGCACGCTACATCCTGAAACGGGAAGGTGTATTTTTCACTCTGAACCAAACTTTTTTTAAAATAGCCACTTTAAAAAACATGCCCTCTTCTTATACCTCACGGGTTAGGCAGAACCGGCATAATGAAAAGATGGGTTACTGGAAAGGGGGTAATGATGTATAATCTTACTCAGTACCATATTTTCCCCAATATAGCCTCTTTAATACTCTTCGAAAACAATATGCAATTTATGTCTAAGTTTCACACAAAACAGATATTCCATATAGGTAGAAAAATCAATTTTCAGTGTAACATTTTTGTAGTTTTGTACACATAAAACTATCCAATTTCCTTTGAAGACGGCTCAAAGTGGAGGTCTTGTCATGTGAATGTAGAATGGAAAATAAAATTGACCATATCATACTGTTTTTTTTTGTTATCAAAGTTTAAAAAACAAGACAAATGAGGAAATTTCCTTTTTTAGACAACTATGCTGAAAGCTTTACTATTAATCCAATTTCTTTCGAAGGTTGCTTAAATTGAAGGTCTTGGAATGTAGATGTGCACTAAAAAATACAATATGCTATAATGTCTTACTGGCGTTCTTTTGTTATCAAAGGTAGAAAAACAAGGAATTTTCATTCCTCAGACCAGAACATGGTAAAGTGTTCTTTCTTGTTGCCAGTGATTCAAAAATATAACAATAGTAGATGTGCTTTAAAAAATAAAATTTTCTTTATCATATTGACGCTTTTCTGTTATCAGTGGGTAAAAATGAGAAAAATCAGGAAATTCCGTTTTTTCGAACCACTGCGCTGGATTCTTTATCCGCGGCTTCGTTGTCTTCAAAGATGGCTGAAATGAAATGCCTTGGCATGCAGATGTGAATTAAAAAATGAAATTTTGTATATAATGTGTTGTTTTTGTTAACAATTGTTAAAAATGTGGAAATTTCTTCTTTTAAAGTATTCTTTTTTTTGCCATAATTATTTTGAAAAATTTGTGTGGATATAAAAGAAATGGTTTCATATGAAATCATAAGATTTTACATTGAAAGAATGATTTAAAAAGTGAAGTGCTATAAAGATAAAAATAATCTTCAGTTAAAAAAAAGAATGAATTCGATGTACATCTAAAAGATTGCAGCTCTCCACTTCTCCCTCTAACCCTATTCCAAATTAAAAATTTGGAACTTTTGAATACCTTGATCGTTAAAAATGTGGATGAGTATTTGTAATGGTTTGATAAATGAAACGAATTTAATTGTAAAAATGTAGAAAATTTGTTGAGATTAGAAATTTTTAACACAAGAGAAGCACAAGACAAAATAATTATTTTGCTTTTTAACATTAGCTGATGTTATATGAGAATTTTTATGTGCACGAATTTTTGCCTGTAAATATAAGCTAGTACACGCAAAAAAAGAACCTTATATTTTGCTGAAATTCAACTTAAATATACTGATCTACCAATTACGTATATGGACAACATGGTAGTTCAGTAAATGTTACAATTCTGCTGTCCAAAAGTATAACCTAGTAAGTGCTATATGTCGTAAAGGCTATTTTCCAGCATTTATGCACGAGAAAATGACCTCTATCGGAAATGTTACTTACTAGGTTATACTTTTGGACAGCAGAATTATAGACAACTAAATATGACTATCATTGATGGTAACCAGTGCCAAGTTTCAAGTGGTGCTGACCTGCGGATCAGTAGATTTTACCGATTTACTGAAACGCAATTAATAAATAAACACGGGGTTATTTCATAGATAAATTTTGGGATATTATTATTATTTTACCATTAAGCCATTTCCCTTCCGGTGTAGGCGTGACTTGCTCGGTTGGAAAATAGTAGTGTGTAGATGGGTATATAGGTATAAGGTAGATAGGTATGTAGGTGTACGGTATAGATATTTTAGATTAATCTAGAATTCCTGTGTTATTTATTTAAATGATACGTTCGTTCCACAACACTGCTCCGATTCAGGTTGCTGATCAATATCTCTAGTGATCACCCCAAGTGAAGATCTTCCCAAAATTGTTATGTGTGGTTCCCCACTTGGGCTCATTAGTATACAATGTCTTTGTTCCAGGCGTATTTTACTCTACTCACATTCTCTTTATAAACTATTTGTCGCCACAATTTTCTGTCCTGGCATACTACTCTAGCTTCCTTCACGTCCATGCATTTTTCATGCAAGCTCTTGTGTTTCTATGGCTTCTTATGTCTCTTAGGATCAATGTTTCATTCACAGATTCTAACCATTCTTTCGGCGGTCTGCCTCTGGGCATTCTGCCATTTACTTTACCTTTATACACTTGTTTGGTCAGTCGTTCATCTTTCATTCTTTAAAGATGACCGATTTCGTGATTAATTAATTTCTTTCCTATATGTCAACAAGTGTTTCTCCTGTACGACATTCTTTGAGGATTGTCTCGTTTCGGACTTTGTCCATCAGTGTTTTCCCGCATATTGTGCGCAGAGGTTTCATGCCAGTAGCGTTAATTTTACTCCTGTCCTTTTCTTGATATGTCCATGTTTCGCTACCGTATAGTACAGTCGGGACGAATATAGAATTATGCATGACCATTTTAGCTTTTTTTTATATGTTTTTATTCATAAGAATGGACCCTGCTCTACTGATAACCTACTTACCCTTATTTATGCGCGTATCTAACTCCCCATCTATTTTTTCGTCGCTATTGAATATGCTAGCCAGGTATACGTAATTGTGTACTTGTTCTAATCTGTCATCATTCAGGACAATGTTGCACATTGTTTTCTCACTTTTTCTTTGAAATACCATGATTTTTGTTTTATTTACGTTAATTTTGAGGCCCATGTTCTTCATGCTTATATCAAGTTTATTCAACATTCTTTGCAGGTCCTCGATTGATTCTGCCATAACAATTTTGTCATCTGCGAAAGCTAACCCACGTACCTTCACTGTTTCGACATCTACACCTTCTTCGTCGAAGAGGGCCATTCTTAGACACTTATCCATGAATATGATAAATAGCCATGAGGACATAACGCATCCTTGTTTCACGCCTTGCATAATATTGATCCAGTCACTAAGTTTCCCATTTATCCTTACACTCGCTTTGCTACCTATATATATTGTTTGTATTGCTTGTAGGAGCCATCCATTGACTCCATACTCTTTAAAGACTTCCCAAAGTTTACTTCTATTTACCTTGTCAAATGCTCTTTCTAGGTCCTTTTTCTTTTCTACTCTCAAGTATTTTTCTGTGATCTGTCTTAAGCTAAAAATCTGATCTGTACATGATCTTCCTGGCATAAATCCATTTTGGACTTCCCATGTCTTTCCTTCTGTGAGTCTTATTACCCTGCGAATATGTAAGTATTTTTAAGTATATTTTGCTTACGGTACTCAGTAAGCTGATACCTCTGTAATTACTGCAGTTGCTATTATCTCCCTTTATTTTGCATATTGGTACGGTAATCGCTTTTCTCCAATTGTCTGGGACTTCTCCTATCTCGATACATAAATTTATTAATTCGCACAATCTATGAGGTATGTATTCGCCACCGAATTTGAGCATTTAAGCGCTAATAATGTCTACACCAGCAGCCTTACCGTATATTAAGTTCTTAATTATATCTCTAACCTCAATGACACATACTTTTTCAATTGGGTTTTCTAATGCATTAAGTTCTATGTCACAGTTCTGTTACTCTATATATTCACCTCCTAATAATTCTTTGAAAGGGTCTTTTAAAGCGTCTACTATCCCGTCTATATCACATACCATTTCGCCTTAGCTGTTTCTCATGCTGACAAACTCTCTACTTTTACTTTCCTTCATTTCATTATATGTATAATAGTTTCTTGCTTCCTTCAAAGTCGTTTTGTATTTTCTTTTCTTACTTATAAATACTCGGTATTTGTAAGCTACAACGCTTATCAAATGATGAAGATTTCGCACACAATAGGGGGGATTCGCATGCATATAAACCTAAGCACTCAAGTCGATTATCTTAACGACTAAACTTTCCATGAGTTGCGATCTGTAAAATAATCCCGAAATGTATTTGTAACTGAGGTGGTAATCTCGGTAACTACTTCTGAATACGCGTCCATGCCATCGCGCGCACAAGAAAAAAGCTCCAGGATTTACTTCGTATCCATGAAAGTCAGCTAAAACAGTCGCGGAACACAAACACGCCTTGCTCCAATGAACTCTCAACTGTACGTGATCTGTGAGTAAGATGTGCCTTCCAAAATTATGTTATTTATTATAAAACCTCTTAATTGCTAAGTGGGAATATGGAGCAATGTGACGACTGTCACAGAAACGTCATAAATAAATGTTTTTTTAGGCGATACAATCAATATACTGTCGATGGCGTCATGAATTCATCCGCGGATGGTCCGCGCGGATAGAGTGCGTTGTTACAACTTTGAGGGTGAGATAAACAAGCTGTTCACTGCACACCACTATTGGAATGTCGGTTCAGTGGATTTTTCATATCTTACAGTATTTAATGCTATGAAATAGAGGTTTAATTTACTAAAGGATTACCGTTAAATTCATCCTAACTTCACCGTGACATTTACGAAATGCTAAGTGATTTTGACATTTTTACACTCTCATTAGGAGCAGTTTTTACTGTTACGATTACCAGAAACCCTTTACATTTCTTGATAAGTAAATCTAACCTTTTTTTTCTGCGTGTATGTATTCGTCATTCACAGGTGCAAATGCTAACACGCCTATATTTTACTCTAGCTATCATTACCTGCATTAAGAAAATGCATGAAAATATCTTATTTCTACAAAAAATTACAGTGGAACGTGGAGATCACGGAGAGCAAAAAAAAATGTCTTTATCCAAACCATGTAGACTGAAATCCTTGAATAAATGTAACAATGGAAGTGAATTCAAAATTTCTCATATATGTATATTGCATATATACTTCAAGGAAGTCCTGATCGTCAGTCTCGAATCCACGTTCCTCGATATAGAATGGGCGACGAACGACACAGCGAGTAGCATTTCTCGGGTGAGGGTGGTGGGTGGCAGGACGCAGGACGAGGCTTGAGGGGAGGGGGTGGAAATAATTTAAAAGCTGAATTGAATTTTTTTTCCTCGGAGTCTTTCGTTCGGGCATTGGGAGGCGGACAATAGCTCAATGGCGATGTATCAAGGAAAGTCGACTCGCGGGAGAGGCCAGCATTGTATCGGCCTTTCCTCGTACCTCTCTTTCTCTCTCGCCCCCCCCCCCCATACTCTTTTATATACCCACGAAGAGTAGCGAAGTATATAGAAGTAACTGTAGTTACATTCGTTGGTCTACATTTGTGGATAAAATACAGTCTTCCAATAGATAGGCACCTCTAAGAGGATCGCAGAACCAAGAAAAGTGGAAACACGTCTAGTATTCATTAAATTCGAGCGTATTTGCATATTGTGGATTTCTTCATTATTTTTCATTTTTCTTATTTGTCTGCAATCGAACTCCCTCTATTTATTCTCACTTGGATTTTTAATCATTTTTATCAAATTTTTGTGACAGTCTTCTTGTGAGTACGAAAAAGCTTTGAAAATATGCTAACAGGAATAAAAAGAAACTCTTTCTTCTGGAAATTTTCTTGCAGAGTTTACTAAAAGATCGGTGGAAAAAGGATTACTGCATTTCCATTGAGACATTTGCATTTTCAAAAGAAATTTCCTGCACATTGAAATTTCGACTATTTTCGTAGAACGTTTGCAGTGTATAGAAAATGTATCGGCGTATCGGCTTGGGTCCATTACCATATCGCCACGTTTCCATTCTCGAGATCCGGCATTGCGATTTGCGTCGAAATCCCCTTCGGGGCTGGAAGTGGATCGCCGTACTTTGTTCTACGAAGACGGATGGTGACATTATTCGTTCAACAAAATTCACATTATTTTCTCTTATATTCAGTCCACTGACTTCATGATTACCTTCTTTATATTATGTATTTCAGATGACATCCGGTGTCTGACACATCACGACATTATCTACTTGCTTCTTCATTTACGCCCGGGGGCTTGATTTTACATCTACAAGTTTCTGCTATTTTCTACGACTAATAATAAAATGAAAAATTATAATATAGAAAACTAAAATATAAATTTATGAAATAGTATCACCATGGGTGTGCATATAGTTAAGTTCTAATCGTAAAGAAAAATCCCGACTAAGTTTGAAGAATATGCTACTTATACCTTCGGATTAAACTAGACTATGAAAAGCCTGCTGAAAAACGAAAATCCATCCTACAATTTCAGAAGACAATAGAACAAAAGCAAAAACTTGTTCCAGTTAATGAATAAACCTGTAATTCCTTTTCTCGAGTTCTTCAATTCTCATCGGGGTTAATCCTATCTGGTGGTCGCGTTTTAGGGGTGCTGCACAAGAGAGATTAAATCCAACGCTTCCTGCCTTGATTCCCAATAAGGTAGGCACCTCCATAAGCTGTACGGCTGCCCCAGTGGGGGGCCGGAGAAGTCTGAGTCGTAGTTCGGGGCGTCAATTGATGTCGTGCTCGCTGGTACGAGATATACAGGGGCGTCGGGCGCCACATTGTTTCAGCACAATATCATCCCCCGACTACCAGAGGGATCCACCGGAGACCCTCGCAGCCTCGTTATTTTAATCATCCCCTCTTTTATATCCGCAACACTCAACTCTCAGCCCTTCGGCATCGGGTGCGAATACGGGCGAATGATCTGGAGCTGGCGCCCCCGTGTCTCTCGCAATCTCGTTCGAGTTACTTACCTGTTAACGATTTTCGCGATAAACCGATCGTTAAATGACTGCTAGTGAGTGGTGCTATTATCGACATAGGGGAAGATTCTCCCGTACGGGAAACTACAATTCTGAGTTTAAATCGGCCATTTCAGATTCGAAGGGAGACACTTTTTCAAACACTTCATTCTTCGATCAATACCTGACACCATCTAATTTATGCTTTCCTGCCTTAAAAAGGAAAGCAGTCAGGATATGGAATTCCTAATTAATTCATTGTGAAAACTAGTAATTACTTCATAAGTTGAAAGGTTTTCCTACAAATATTCTTTCTTCTGTAAAATAGAGGATGAATATTTACGTTCAACTTTAAAGAAAGTTTTTTTGTCTAGAAATCTAGATAGGAGCCTGATGAAGTCTGATTCGTGTCCTAAATGGGAAAAACTAGCCAAGGCCACACTGATTCTGCATGAAGAATAAAATACCCTAATTGGCGAGAAAAACTCCTCAATACCCTATTCAAAGAAAATAATACTATTTAGACATGTAATGTAATGATATGTCTCGAAAATCTCGCAGTCATTGTTGTTGAAAACTTGATTTGATTTTCATTACTTCAAGTTATCTTATATCTTAGAGGTTCTATGAGAGGGTGAGCTTGTAAAAATTCAAAGAAAGCATTTTTCTCGTCAGCGTATCAACCAACTATGACGAACAAAATACACGTCTACATCAATATATTGTTGCCCTAAATTAATTGGAGTGAAACGACACGGTTAAAAAAATTTCAAAATTCCAACAACAAATGTTACCATTTTTTGGTCAGAATTTTGTCGAATTTTTTTCAAAAATATCCTTAACATGTGTCATGTTCATTAAAATCAGTTAAACCGTATTCAAGAAAAAATACTTTTTGATTTTCCTTTCCCTTCCATCATTTCCAAGAAATTCGATTTCAAGGT
The DNA here is from genome assembly GCA_932178445.1 of Andricus quercusramuli. Classification (NCBI taxonomy): domain Eukaryota; kingdom Metazoa; phylum Arthropoda; class Insecta; order Hymenoptera; family Cynipidae; genus Andricus; species Andricus quercusramuli. The sequence goes on along the minus strand of CAKNXH010063005.1, from coordinate 129,322 downwards.
TAATGTTTTGAGAAAATTTATGTCACATAGGTACCAAATTATGGCTAACGTGACATAAAATTTCCCAAAACATTCACCTTGAAAATTGCATTTTTTGGGAGTTATGAAGGGAGAAAGAAAAATATAAAAAGTAGATTTTCTCGAAAACGGCTTAACCAATGTAAATGAAAACAATATACATTGTGAAGCCCAATGAGACAATTTTCGATAAGAATTGAAATAAAATTCTGAATAAAAAACAGGTGATTTTTGTCTAATTTCGAGAAATGTGTTTAAATATGACGTCCTACTCCGATTCATTTGGGGAAAAATATGTTAAGTAGACACCTTAACGATCTTCTTAACAAAATTGGAGATCTATCTTTAAACATGACTTAAGATATTTCTTTTTAATTTCAAACAAAAATTTTATCCGTATTTAATTTGTTTTTTTCTTTCGTCTTGTTAGCGTTTTATCCGGAAATTGACCCTGAAAAATAGTATTTTAAACAAGTGTTTTAAATGTATTTTAAACAAATATCATTAGATTTCGAAGAAGATTTACAATTCTGACAATTTTCTGTTATGCTATGTTAGTATCTTTCAACGGAAATTATTGATATTTTCAATGAAAAATAACTATACTTCAAAGAATGTTTGCTATTTTATAAAAATTCATGTTATAATGAAATATTTCACCTGAAATTGGCATTTTCAAACAGAAATAATTAGATTCATATCCAATGATTTTTGTTTAAAATAATAAAATATACAACGTAGAACAATTTCGGACTATGTTAGAATTTTTTTCAGAAATGCAAATTCTTATTATAAAATCATTAGATTTCAAAGAACATTCATAATTCTTCAACAATTTTAGGTTATGTTTGTCTTTCACATCGATAGTTGTCTAGTCCTCCCGGAAAATTGCAGGAACTGGAAAAGGAGATGGATTAGCTAAGGTTGTAATTTGTATTGTAGGTACGTTGTAAGTTAATCAAAATTAAAAATTAAGAATTGTAAGTTAAGCTAGCTAGATTTACAATTTGGCTGAGCACGCGTATTCATAGAATTCAAGGGATTCGTTGAATTCGCGGAATTCATGGAATTCCAGGAATTCATAAAATTTAAGGAATTTACTGAATTTAACGAATTTATGGAATTAAAAGAATTCATGGAATTTAAGGAATTTACGTAATTCATGGTATTCACGGAAATCACGAAATTCACAGAATTTTCAGAATTTATGGGATTCAAGGAATTCACGGAATTCATGGAATTCCTTCAAATCATAGAATTTAATGAATTGAGAGAATTTCATGAATTCAGTGAATTCCATGACTTCAGTATATTCCATGTATTCAGTTATTTCCATAAATTACTTGAATTCCGTGAATTCCTTCAATTCCGTGAATTCCTTTAATTCCATGAATTCCTTTAATTCCGTGAATTCCTTTAATTCTGCGAGTTTCTTTTATTCCACGAATTCCTTGAATTTCATGATTTGCTTAAATTCCATGAATTAATTCAACTTAAACATTCTTTCGAAGTTTCACTTCTACCGTGCGTCCCGGGACACACACATTCTTTTCTTGTTATGTTATATCAACGTTTTTCGTCAAAACTTGGTTATTTCAATTCTAAAAACCAGAAGATTCTTCAGATGATTATCATTCTTCAGAATATCATTCATCAGTACAGATTTCAAAGATTTATGATTATGGAATAATTTAAGCTTAAGATGACGTTAACATTTTTCACAGAAACACGGTTATTTTAAACAAAAAAACATTAGGCTTACAAGAATATTTACAATCTTGAAATTCATTTTGTAAGTTAAATGCGTTCGTGTTTTTCGTTGGAAATGCGTAGTTTTTAATCAAACGAAACGGTTTAATTTGTTGAAATATTGTACAGAAATATTATATATCACTTCTGAAGAAGACGTCAATTTTCATCAGTCGTAAAAACTAATACCGTTACTTTTCTCTTCTATTTTATTACATAATTGTTACTATGATATACAAACCTTTTGCAAAAATATTAATTTTTTATTTTAATTTTGAAATTGCGTTAGAGAAAAAAGAAATAACAGTCGCGCCCGTAAAGGGAGCGTGTTTTTTCTAGTAGCAAGTAAATATTAAAATAAACATTAACAAGATAATATGATTAGTTATGTTCGATTTTTTTTATGGAAAAGACATATTCTCATCACAGCGTTGTCAGAGCCCTAATTACATGTTTAAATGGGAAAAATTCAACACGGCTTATCTCTTTGTTTCCAAAATTCTGCTTAAATTCCTCGCCTTGATCCGACATTTTTGATTACAGTTTTCTTTGTAGACTGTTCGAAGTTGGTTTTTCAATTTAAATCACGAGGAAATAGTAAAGTAAAAAAATAGTAAAGAAATAGTAAGTGGGACGAGCGACGTCCAAGAATTCGTTAATGCTTGCTACAAATGAACACTTATATGCAAGATCGTGCACATGCGCACTGACGGTTGCCATGTCAACGATGTCAACACGCGTTGGAAGTTTTGAACTTGTGTATTGAATGAACATAAGCAAACGAAAATAACCTACATATATATTCATCGATATGTCAAAATATAACACAGGGAAGTGCGTATAATACGTGACTACGAAAACAGCTATGCGCATGTGCATAATCTTGCATCTAAGTTTTCATTCGTGGCAAGCATTAACGAATTCTTGGACGTCACTCGTCCCACCTCTGCTCACCACCATGGAAAAAATAAGTTGTCAAAACTTTACATGACAATCTTTGGAATAAGTAAAAGAGTCCACGAATTATTCCATGACTCTCGAAATATCTTTTCACAATTTTGAGAGTCAATTCGCAGATTCGGTTAATTATTGCGAGGTGTGTTTAAAACGATGTAATAATCGTTATAAGAATTTTTGAGAAAAGTCTTAGACCGGACAGTCAAGTAAATTTTCAACAAATTATTTTTTCCGTTTACTTATAAATGATAAAAATATTGATACAAGAATATTTTAAAAATACTTTTCAAGTTAATTGGGAAAGCAAGAATTCTTGTTAGGGAAATAATTTGCCTCTGCCTCCAGACTTTGTGGATCACAATGGCCTCTTCTTTTTCTCATTTTGTAACTCTTCTTAGTTTTGTATTAGCTCTTATCTCCCCTTGCTCTTTCTCTGTTGGATTCTTGGTTTAGCTCTGCCAAAGGGAGACGACTCTCGGCTCCATTATGACATTATGTTCGCGACATTGTCTACGGCTGAATGGTTGAACGTTGGCTACATTGTCGCGGCACATTGAGGCCGCTGTATGCGAGAACGTTAACTCGCTATCGGACCGATAGCGACATTAGCTACAACAGCTTCTCTCACAACGCTTTCCTCGTTCACTCCTCCACTCTATAGTAAGAGCTAACAACCAGCAGAATCATTATCTGCCAAAAAAGCACTTCTTTGTTTTCTCATTACCACCATAATAACAGACAAAATACTTCTTAAAACCCAACTTACATTCTTAACCTTTATTATTATTGTAGACAGGCTGGTTCATTTAAGTCCTGTAGCACTGCTGTTTAACCTATTGTACTATGCCTTTATTTAAAAACTCCGGTAAACAGAGCCCTATACTCTCTTAAACTGAATCAGTGAAATTGTCACAGGTTGAATCAGTATTTTGACTTACCACTGGGGAACCAGTACGTGATTTTCCCACTATGATCAGGTGAATCAATAAGTTACTGAACTAAAATAGCGTTATCGAATATACCAGTGACGCCAAATGATAGATTCAACCAGTAATATAATGCTCCACGCGGGCAAGACATGAATCTCCAGTCTCCTGTTACGCGCGCGTCGTCAGTCAGGTCTTGGCATTTCTCGAGTGAAAACAAACCTTACGGTGTACTAGTGTTTGTGTTATGAATATTTGGTCCCTGGCTGCAAAAAGCAGGTGATATAATATCTTGAGCATGAAAATGAGAAGGCCCCTGGGCACTTGGGTTTAATTTTGAGCGACGCGACACGTTGACATAACGGCGGGCCCTCCCACAATAGGCGCAACATATTATATCCCATTATATTGCAGCCCGGCCTTCATTTATTGTTGTGAGAATAAAGTACGGTTTGGAAAGATAATTTTGCAACTGTTACCACAACAGTGATGAATGATAAGTGTCATGCCTAGCCAGCTGATAGACGACAAGGCGTACGACCAGATGACTACTGGTATTGAGAAACCTGTGAATCTCACTAATTAAACCAGTCCCGGCATTGCACTAAGTGAACCAGTGAATTCTCACTGATTGCCAGTGACACACTTCTGGCTGTTTCAACCAGTGAGATTTCATTGCAAATCAGTGCGGTATCACTGGTTCATTTTGAGATAGTAACTACGAATTCTCCTCACTGCTATAGTATCATTTATGTACTTTGGCGTCAGTGTGTTCATCGCCGGATGACTCCACTTCATTGGTTAAGTACTTGTGAAAATTTTATTTTCCCGAGTCAAACCTCATGCTTGACATTCATTAAATGCAGCGAATGCACAACCTAGTCGTAAATGGCAAACCGTCATCCATCCGAATGCTAGCCACGCTCTAAATGGCTTCACTTCGCGATTCTTCCGAAGTCGAGATTCACCGCGCAAATAATGCCGTCGGCCTTTATACCTTTTATTTATGCATTATTTTCTAATCACCGTAAAGGCGACAATAACTATCAACAATCAAATTTGATAGGCTATGTTACCCCCCCCCCCCCCCCTAAGAATCTCTAATTTTGAAATACACTACCACCATTTGGACGTAGACATCCATTTATCAGCATTTAAAATTTGCTTATTTAGATTGTTCATTTTATGAATTCGGAATTTGAAATATTTTCGATTGAATATGTTGAAAGCTCTTTGAATTCTGAGTGAAATGAGCCAAAGATAAAGTCATAATAGTTATTTCTGATACAAGTCCCAAAACGAAAAATTAGTCAAAGTAGACGCCAAGCGCCTACAAGGAAGGGTTTCGTAGCCTATTAAGACGTTAAATCAAGTATTCACAGAATCTTAAAACAAAAGATTTTTTAATTTTGAGAAAAATTTTCTGAAACAAAAATTTTTGAAACAGAAAATGTTTGAAAAAAAATTATGTAAGAAAAATTTTATGAAAACAAAATTTTGTCGCTTATGCCCTTTTATAGAACCAACGAGCGGACGGATTCCCGACCAAAACCATAAGGGTTTCAGCCCGGGGCTACGAAACCCTACACTGTAAAAACCAGGATTCGATTTAGAACTTAATTCGGTATTAAAACAGTTCACGCAACAAAACAATCTCACTTCAGTTTGATCCGCCAATCTAATAAAATAAGGTCGATTTGTGGATTGAAATAGGCTCGAAATGAGGATCATCTGTCAATAACCACGGTCGTATACACAGGTCCGGGGACTCTCGTGGTGGGGGAAGTTCCCTTATTGAAGCTTCCGATTATTTCACAAAGTTGCCACTTCCGGTAGTGGCGTAATAGTAGGGTAGAGAAAGTGGCGGTTTAATTTGAAATTTCAGTTTCAAGAAGTCAATTTAATCCAGAAATATTCAATAATTTGAATCATGTGGTTGCATTTTTAAATTAATGAAGATAATAAACACATATTGATGCTGAAAATCATATGATTTAAAGTAAATTGCATGAAAATGATTTTGGAAAATATTACTATAGTGCAAAGAGTTGCGTTAACACTTGAACAAATTTTTTTGTAATTATTTTAAAATTTTATATTTGTCTAATAAAATATTACTGTCAATAATAAATGTAAATCATGAAAATTGTAGAAAATATAACGAAAAATAGTATTAATGGGCAAATAAATATATATTATTATATAAATACATACTTATATGTAATATTTTAGGATCAAGGCAGTAGTTAGTACCGTAACTCAGGTCCCTAGTATTAAAGAATCAAATATTTAAATGTGAAATTTGAGAATTTTACAAGGATTTAATACAGTAACTCAGGCCCCTAGTGATAAATAATCAAATATTCAAATGTAAAATTTGAGCATTTCACAAGGATTCAATACAATAAGTCAGGTCCTCTGGAAATAAACAATCACATATTCAAATGTAAAATTCGAGCATTTTACAAGGATTTAATATAATAATTCATGTCCCTTTTATTGAATAATCAAATATTTAAATGTAAAATTTGAGCTTTTTACAAGGATTCAATACAATAAGGTATTGAATTCCAGTTGACACTCTGAGGTTAGAAAACGTGTTTTGTTTATCTTTTCAAATTCAAATCCTACACTACTCGACACATACGCCACTACATACAGTAGTCAGTTTGCGAAACTTTCTGGCTTACGTTAGGGAACTTCCCCCACCACGAGAGCCCCTGGACCTGTGTATACGACCGTGTTAATAACTAATTCTGATAAAACAAATTCTAATCTGTCAAGTTTAGAAATCAACGTAACCCATAGGGCTGAAGTTCGCGACGTCTGAGTGTGACGGTTCAATACTAATTTTTACGAATTTTTAATTTCATCTATTTTTTGTTTTTTGTAAGTGTGAAGTTTGGAACAAATGAAACAATGCACCCTCTGAATCAATTTAGTTCGCTAACTCGGATCATTTATCAATCTGAAGTTAGCAAACTAAACAAGACAGAAACTGGTACTAAAATAATACTATTTGTGAGATCATATTAGAACGCCCAAAAAAGGAACCCAGATAAAAATGAATGCCTAGCTTTTACTGTGTAAAAACAAAACTTCAATCATTAAAAGATTTGTTCAAGTTGGATCTAAATTTATTTCAAAAAGATACAAACACCAGTGTTTAAAGTTACCTATGCCAGTGTCTGAAGTACCTCATTTCGAAAGTGCCCATGTGCAGCTTTTTCACCAGTGCCATCTTCAAACTGCGCATGCGCGAAAATTGTTCGCACACAGTCTGCTCAAATAAAGTCCTTCAAGCACCATTTAGAAGCATGAAAACTTTAACTTTTGCGGTGGGTGTTGAGAAAATTAGGCTTTTTCTCTCCAATTTTGATGATTCTTACAGTCCTGGTTTGAAATCGGTCAGTAAATTTTAAAAATACTAAAAATTAACAAAATGGCGGTGAGTTGTTTAAAAATACAAAAAGTCGATTAACCAGTTAACTGGTAGGCTCGAAATCGACGTTATGTGCCAAAACTGGTAGAAGCAAATAATTCCGTGTTAATCATGAAATTTCATTTCCTTAGAGTTTTTTAGGTCGCTGATGACGAATCCGGGGTCAAAATTGAAAAATTGAAAATGGCGGGTCCGATATGGTGGTCTAGAATGCAAAATTCACGTTACTTGAATGAAAGGCAGTACTGAAGAGTTGTTTACGTCGCCATTTTGTATTTCTCAATTTTGAACTTGGATTCGTCATCAGCGACCGAAAAACCTAGGGCATACCAATTTTTATCAAAATCCATTGAGTTTTGTGGCAGTTATTTAAAGTGCGCATATATGCGTCATTACCAGTTTTGGCCTGGATGATTTCTGCGCATATATGCGTCATTACCAGTTAACTGGTTAAAAAAAACCCAAACTTATATTTCTTGCACAATTTTTTTTTAATTTGACCTTTCATGAGGAAGGCATCCTCTGAGTTTCATGTGGGCTAAACAGTTTTTGTGACCAGGAGATTTTTTGTCATAAAACCAAATTTTCGCATTCTTCTCTGAAAAAACGGACGGTACAAAAAATGTTGACATAAAATTTTGCACGTGCACATAAGTTCTACAAGAAAAATCTCTTGCTCCTTTCTGATATCTTGCATCGTTTATAAGAAAATGTTTGAGCCAACATAAAGCTAATTACTGTCTTTCTTATAAAAGCAGAAACTGTAAAAAATAAGGAAAAAAAGTTGGGGCGTACCAGTAAAAATTTTTTTTATCTTAGAATTTTAAAACTATGTAAAGAATATTTTCTGGAAAACGCCACTTTTTAAAAATATTTTTCAATATTTAAAAAAGTTTTCACTAACGTAAGAAAGGAATTCTATTAGTTTTAGAGACCAGGAGAAAAAATATTGATTTGGAACTCAGAATCAATTAAATTAACAGTCCAAAAGTAACCAATTTTAAATGCTGAAAAATAGATCTTCACATACTGAATTTTCTGTTTCTACAAAATCGGTTTCTTGAATGCATTTGATTAATTTAATAAAATATTTTGGTTGAGTGAATCAAATTTTTGTTACGTTAACAAAATTCGTTTTGCTTGATTTCATAAAAGTGTTTGGTTTGATAGTTTTGTTAATTAAAGAAAATATTTTGTTCGCCGAACCAAACTCTTCGGTTGAATCTTCCAAACATTGTAAAAGAGAATTTTATTAAAATCATACAAAAATATTTTTCATTTGAACAAATATTCTTCTGAGTGTACGGTGATATACGGTTTTCCCTACGCCTATAAAAAGTTAATTATTAAGTAAAGTTGGAAGTGGAGCGGAAAATATAATTATACACTTTCAGGTAAATGTGAATTTTAAACGGGGTTTGCAGAAAAAGTGCTTTCCATAGTCATAGGAACAGGACTTGCATGTTGGTGGCGGAAGTGAGAACGTGTTTGGTGACAGGTGATGAGAGGATTTTACTGAGTTTGTGTGGAAGGTGTGAGTGGAGTGTGAGGGTGGAAGCCAAGGAGGTGAGTAGAGTTGTGTGGGGTGGATTAGGGAGATAAAAAGGGGTTTTTGACGAGGGAGTGACGTGGGATTCAGGTAGATAGAGAAAGTGAGGTTAGGTTGGCAAGGATTCGGAGGAGTTTGAGGTCGGGAGTCTTGGGCCTTTGAGGGGTCAAGGGTGGTTATAGCAGAGTTAGAGATGTTGAGTGAGAGAAAGTGATGTATGCAGGGGCCGTGAGTGATAGAAAAGGAGAAAAACACGGGAAATAGAGGGCAAATTTGGCGGCGAATCTGCAGAGACATCTGTCGGCCGCGGTGGGTACTGCATGGAGAGGTCCTAGTTACGGGCGGCAGAGCGTGAGGTAAGCAGTGAGAGTGCTGTCAGTGCTGCTAGTGAAGTTGACGGGGAGGAAATTTTCCACGTGCCACAACGGACAAGAACGCGTAGCTCGGGGTCGAGTAGCGCGTCGGGGAGAGGGAGAAGGCAGAACGAAGGAAGCGAGAAGGTAAGGGAGAGAGAGTCGAGCACAAGTGACCGGGAGGATCTCTTGTAGAAGAAGAGAGACAGTTGAGAGAGTCCGGACAAAAGCGAATTGGAGAGTTTTTTAAAAAAAATCGGGAGAGCACGTAGGTCACCCCCCCCCCCCAAATGGAGGGATTGTCAGAGAAGGAGGCTATCGGGATGCTGGTAGGCGAGATCAGGGGGCTAAGGAAGGACGTGAGGGGGACTAAGAGCAGATGGAAGGCATGAGGGAGGATTTGAGAATTAGAGATCAGAGGTGGGAAAAGGAAATGAATAAGCTGAGGGAGAGAATAGAAGGGTTAGAGAGGGACAGGAAAGAGAAAGAAGTTAAAATAAAGCAGATGGAAGAGGAGATCAGGCTGTGTAAGGAAAGGACGGAAAAGAGACTTGAGAAGGCGGAGGGCAGGACGGAAATGGAAGTAGGTGACGGAGTTGGGGGAAGTGAGATTAAAGGTATTTGGGAGAGGGTAGAGAATATGATAGAAGATAAAGTAGGAGAGCGTAGGAATGAAAAGGTGGAGAAGGCGGATAGGGAAAGGATAAGGGCAATGGAGTTGAGAATGGAGAGAAAAGAGAAGGCAGACAGGAGAAATAATATTGTGATAAGAGAGTTGAAGCTAAAGAGTGGAGAAGAAAGGGAGGGCGTGGAAGAGCTGCTACAGAGAATAGGGTGGGTTAAAGGCAGGGTAAGAAAAATTAAGTTGGAGGGGAGGAAAGAGAAGGAAGTGGCGGTTGTGGAGTTGGAGAGCTGGGAAGAAAATTTGGGGGTAATGCGGAGTAAGATTAGGATACAGGATGAGGGAGTTTTCATAGATCACGATTAGACGAGAAAGGAGAGGGACAGGGCGAGGAGGGAGAAGAGAGAAGGGAGATTGGCGAAGGTAGGATATCGGAAAATAAGAGTAGACGGGAAGATGTGGGTGTGGGATGAGGAGAAAGAAGTGTTGAAGGAAGTGCAGGGGGATTTGTTTCGTAGGAAGTAGGGGGGTGGGGGTAACGCAGGGTAGGGGAGTAGTGAAGGTGCTGTACTGGAACGTAGCAGGGGTAAAGAAGTAGGACAAGGAGTTCTGTCGGTACATCCAGGAATTTTATGTTGTTGGACTGGTAGAGCCGTGGGTAGAAAGAAAGGAATGGGATAGAATAGAGCCAAAGCTGCCAAGGGGGTATAGGTGGAGACTGCAGGAGGCGGTCAGAGTGGAGAAGAAAGGACGGGCCAGTGGGGGAATTATAACCGGGGTTAGAGATGGATTAGAGCAAAAAGCTCATGGAGAGGAAGAGGGGGAGGGAGTGCAAATGAGGGAATTAAAAATAGGAGGGATGAAGTGTAAGTTTGTGACAGTATACAATAAGGATGGGATGGAAAGAATTGAAGAAAGGGTGGAAGACCTGCTGGGCGAAAGAGAAGAGGGTATGGTTGGTACTGGGTGGGGACTTTAATGCGAGGATGGGGAGCAAAGGGGGACTTTACAGGGAAGGGGAGAGCATCGAAAGGATATCGAAGGATAATGTATCAGGAGCAGCTAGGAAAGGTGCGCTTTGAAGAGGAGCCAGTGGAAGAGATATGGGAGGATCTGAAAGAGAAGGTGAAAGGTTGTGTGCAAAAGAAGGTATTTAGAAAGAAGAAGAAAGGAATGGTGAAGCCGTGGTGGGATAGGGAATGTAAAAAGATGACGCGGAAGGTGAAGAGGAAGTACAAGAAGAGGAAAGAGGGTAATGCGAGAAGGGAGGAGTACGTAGAAGTGAGGAAGGGGTTTACATTGGTGTGTAAGAAGAAAGAACAGGAAAAGGAGAAATATCTAGAAGAGGAGTTAGCAAATGTTAAGACAGAGGGGTCGTCTGGAAGATAATAAATAGGTTTCGGAAGCGGAGGGTGGGGGTTAGCGAGAATATAGGGAGTGATGAGTGGAGAGAGTTTTTCAAAGAATATTTTCAGGGCTCAGATTCAAGGAAGACGGATGGGGGAAGTAGAAGAACGGGGGAGGCAGAGATGGAGAAGTTGAATGATGAGGAGATAGAGAAGCAGATAAGGAAGTTGAAAAGGTCAAAAACAGCAGGGCTGGATGGGGTAGAGAACGAAGCATGGCTGTTTAGTACACAAGAGGTTAGGGAGAGGCTGACGGAGGTAGTCAAGAAAGTATGGAAGAGTGAGGGATTCTCAGGAGGGTATAAAGTATACGCGATGGTGATGGCAGAGAGGCTGCGGAAGGATGTCGAGGGGAAAGGAATATTGCCGGAGACGCAGGCGGAATTTAGGACAAGTAGGAGTACTATCGACAATATCTACGTTCTGCAGCACGTGGTGGATAGAGAATTAGCGAAGAAGGGGACAAGAGTGTACGCGTTTTTTGTGGATCTCAAAGGTGCGTTGCCTTCGGTGGATAGGTGGAGGGTGTGGGAGGCAATGGAGGATAGGGGAGTGGAGAGAGGCCTAATTGAGAGCGTAAGGGAGATATATGAAGATACCAATGACAAGGCAAGAGGAGGGGAGGGGATTTCGGAGGTATTCTGGATGGATAGGGGTTTAAGGCAAGGGTGTCCACTTAGCCCAACGCTTTTTGCGATTTTAATTGCGGATATGGAAAGTAAGCTGGAGGCCGGGGTGGTAGGAGGAGTCAGGATAGGAGGGGTTAGAATTTGGTCACTAGCGTATGCAGATGACATAGTGTTGCTGGCAAGCAGCGAGGAGGCCTTAAAGGAGATGATGAAGAGGTTGAGAAGATACCTGGATAAAAAGAGGTTAGAGCTGAATACGGAAAAGTCCAAGGTTATGGTGTTCAGAAAAGGAGGGGGAAGGGATAAGGGAAGGGAGTGGAAGTGGAAGGGAAAGGAGGTGCAGGAGGTGAAAGAGTTTGTGTACAAATGAGTTTGGGCAAATGTGGTGATGAGGCAGGTGTGGGGGTTGGGAAGAAGTCATTCGCAGATGATTTTGGAAGAAGAATGAAATTGTTTGATTCACTAGTGATGAGTGTGCTATTGTATGGGGTAGAAGTGTGGGGGAGGAAGGAAAATGAAGAGGTAAATAGAACGCAGGAGAGGTACGTAAAGTAGACCCTGGAATTGGAAAGGAACACGCCTAATTATATTGTTAGAAGGGAGACGGGGAGAACGAGTGTAGGGATTCTAGCAGGGAGCCGGGCGTGTAAATATGAGGAAAAATTCTTGGAAGAGGGGGAAGTAGGCTTGTGAGGGAGTGCTGGTGGGAGAAGGAGAACAGAAGAGGGGGTGGGAAGATGAAGGTAGAGAGGGAAAGGTATTTTAGAATGAATGGACTGCAGATGGATGAAGTGATAAGGATGCACGAGGAAGGAAGGAAGGTTTATGACTTGGTTAAGCAAAACGGCATGGAGAAAGAGAAGACAGAAGGAGAAGAAAGGATAAGAGAGTCAGGCTTTAACGGGAACTATGTGTGGATTATGCCAAGGGCAACAGCGCAATATTTATGTGAGAAAGGAGAGAAAGGAAGTCAGGAGCTTATAGCGAGGTTGAGGTGTGGGTGCATGGAGGGTTTCAATAGGTTCTGGCTCTCTCGGGAGAAGAGGATGTGTGAACTGTGTGGAAAGGGGGATGCAAGAGTGGAGCACTGGTTGGAGGAGTGTGCATTGTTGCATGAAAAGGGGGAAAAAGGGCAGTAGCATGGGCGAAGGGAGTGTTGGGTAAGATGAAGATGAAGAGAAGGAAGGAGGAAGAAGAGTGAAGAAGGAAAGATTGTAAATAGGAGAGAAAATAGATATAAGTAAGATGTAAATATTGTAAATAGTAGATAAGTAATAGGTATTAGCTGCGAAAACAGAGGTTGGCAAGCGAGACCATGTGAAAAAGTAGATATGCGAGCGAGGCGAGGCGAAGTGAGGAAGGCAAGGCAATAAGAACGTGCGGATTAGAAATAAGGAATGGACGGATGTTAGTTTTTAAGGGTTAGTTTTAAGAAAATTCTGTAAAAATGGAAGTGTAAGCAAGTCAATTTTGTAAGGCCAGCAGGCTGAAAAATAAACGTTTATCTATCTAGTCATAGGGACAGATGGTTAGAAAAATCGATGTATAATATGCATAATTCTAAATGTCTTTCAGAAAAAAATCTCAGTGTTTGAATTATCACGGTGGGGCTGAACCAACTTGTTTATAATAGTTTATTTAGAGCATATTTGAATCCTTTTTAAAATGTAATATCAAAATAGTTTTATGTCACAACAAATGCAGTTGTGTTTTAGATCTACTTATTTAGGAAAAATTAATTTCGGGATTTGGGGTAATTTTCACAGAAAAAAACTTAGGGTAAATAGTGTTGCAGGTAACTTCGTATTTTCATCTGTTCGTATTGGTAGAACATAAATATTACCCTCGATGGGCAGAAACTGTCTTTTGTTCTCATAAAAGTTGTCACCACCGTCGTGAAAATTGGAAGCCACTAGCTACGATCACTGAAGTGAAGTTAGCTGATGGTTGGTGCAACAGGCAAATCGGAAAAGTGCGGCTCAATAAAGGCTGACTTGCCGAATCGTTAGAGTTGTCAAAAATTCCTTACAAGCGTGGGAAAAAGCTGCGAAGTACCAAGACGTCAGGCAAAGTTTACCCACATGGGGTAATTTTTGTTGCAGGTAATCTTTACTCAAGAATCAAGGTAAAGATTACTCTTAGGTTTTTCTGTGTTGAGCCGAGTACTAGAAGTAATTAAGAAATTCGTAGTGGTCATAATGTTTGAATTAATGGCTTTCAAAAAGCTTGATTTCGTGACCCTAAAAGCATACGGGGACGTAAAGGAAGTTAGAGAGGTATGCCAGGATAGAAAAGTGTGGCGACAAATATTTTATAAGAAAAATATAATGACAGGATTACATGGTGAATTTGTGAAGACCTTCGCCTGGGATGATTGATAGAGAGATTGATCACTGACCTGGGTCAGAGCAGTGGTGTGGAACGAACGTGATATTTAAATAAACAACATGGAAATTCTAGATTACTCTAAAAATCTATATCCCCACATACAGCCTCGTACAATTCAAAGTACTTTTCTCAACTGATCCCTGGCTACAACGAAATGAGTCACGCCTACCCCTAAAGGGTTACGGCCGAATAGTATGATAAAAATATTAATAATAATAATAAAATACATAGGGTGCTATCTCTCCTTTTTAACCTAAATGAGCTCATGTATATAAAAAAAAGATGAAAATCAGTGCAAAATTCAGAACGGTTTCCAACGTGAAAATGATAAGAAGTTAATGTATAGCAACATTTTAAACATTTAAATTTATTTTTATACAATTAATCAAAGAGAAAACTAACTTCATACTGAACCTACAGAGCCTCAAGGTGTTATCTCCATACAATTTGCCATACTTTTGAATCACAAAGTTCTATCTTAAAATTCAATAATTTATTACTATGAAGTCTTGGCATTGTGAAAGTTAAACCTTGTATTAGTGTTCTCATTATTTTTGTTGGAAACAGGTGCAAAACTTACTTCTCATGTACACTGTACAGACTATTCAATTTTGAAACAACTTCTCCTGTAAAGGTGAAAAAATCAAAGATAGCACCCTATGGTTCTAAAATCACGATTGAAAAAAATTCAAATAACGTTATTTATTATACTTTGAGAATGTACAAAACTATACCATTCAATCAGAATTTGACAAAAAAAAATCATTTTGAAGCCCTTTTTTCCATCAACATGTATGAAAATTCTAGATCTGATAATTTTTGAAAAACCAAAATGGGCCAGGGAACCATAATAAATCGGGAAATCCCATATGCAAGCACCTTTCGATTAAAGTTGGTTTGGCCCCACCGTAGTCACAACGGCATCCGGAATATCAAATTATTATTACAGAAATGAGTGCAATGATCAACGCAAATTCTTGGAATGATTCTCAACTTCAATAAACTTGACAATGGGAATAACGTGAATCTAGATTACACTCGCTGCAACGATTGTTCTGAAAAGAGCGAGAATTGAAGGGGGGGGGGGGGGCAAACAGAGATGATAGAGACAAGACCTTTGCAATAGCATTGTCTTCGCGCTTTATCGTGCGACAGTGTTACAACAGTGGGAACAGAACTGGCATTACAACGACTGCCGGGAAGAGAATGGTCTTCTGTCTAGAGAAGAAGGCAGGAAAGGCAGCACGCTGCAAAAGTACAGCGGACAATGGATTTATAATTACAAGCTAGTCTCTCCCAAACATTATTGAGTGCCGAATCTCACACCCGGACCCGAAATATTCGTTAGAAAAAAATTTGGAACATTTAAGTTCATTCACCATCTGTATTTGTACATACTTTATAAAAACAGAGCCTCTATAGTTATTTTATAACAAATATAAATGTTACTACTTATGTATAGAACATATATGTACACATGGACATCTGAATGAAGATGTTCATTCGATCGATCAAACAAACTTGATAAATTATGCAAAAGGTTCGAAGCCGTCAGTTTTGCTACCCCCTTGTTTCTCCCGAGCACACCTCCACCCCCAACCCCTCTTGGGACGAGAGAGAAGGAATCGACAAAAACTGACAGCGGAACGACCGGCCATTGTTATTTCCCGAGTGGTGACAGTAAACCGTCATTGTTGTATCAAACATAGTGTTATCCCGCCGTTCAGTTCCAAAAAAAAAAATCGCCCCGGTTAATCTGCGACCCCCCCCCCCCCCCCCGCCAACCGTTCCGTCGCGATCTTTGTCTGAACCGACAGGTCATTTCCGTAACAACGAACGTGGTGGTATTTTAAACTTTAAGGAGGTTCACGTTTTGGACATTGTCACTTTTTTTAATGGTCATGTCTAGTTTCACCGAAATTCGATGAGCGTATACCAAGTATTTTCGGGTGTGACTAGACATTTCGTTTTTTAATTTGGAATCTTCAATGGACAGTGTAGAGCGGAGTGAAAATGCTCAAATAATTCGAATCCTTTGAACTGATGAAAAAAATGTTTGGGTTGACATTTGAAAGTAGTTAAAAAGTATTTTGAAATCATTTCATAGCTTCAGTTCACTTTTTTTCATTTGAAAATTGAAAAAAAAATTATATTGGTTAAAAGATTGTGAGAAATTCTTCAAATGTACTGTTCTTTCTAGCGGACAATAATAAAAAATACAAAAAAAAATTGTTTGCCAGATTTACAATTCTGAAAATATGGAGAAAACATGTTTTCTGAATTCGAAATTTCGAAACTTTGGAAAAAAGGACGCCTTATTACCATATTACCTATAGCATACTGCCGTACAAACTAAGAAGATGCATAAGTCCAGTCTCCTTCGAACTGAGAAAATCGAGAAAAACTGTTTGCCCAAAGAATTCAGTCAGAAATACAAGGCAAAAAGAACACAAAGTCACTTGCGAGCGATGTCTTTATCGGAGAGCTCGAGCACGGATTCAAAATACAACAACAAAACGTCTTATGTTCCGTGGCTGTCCCGAACTTACCCGAACCTTCGTCGCTAGTGTATAGCCGAATCTAGCCGCGACTTATAGATTCCCTTGGATTTCCAATCAGAGCCTGAGCTATTTCACAAGCCTAAAACATATACGTAAGGGCAAGCGATTCTTTTCGTTTGTAAATTCGCTTCGCACTCGGTCACTTTTACAAGGCAAAAAAGACACAAAGTTCTTTAGGTTCTTTTTTATTTGTATGCTGATGACGTATTAGATGCCTTATACAAATTTTAGGCACGCAAAGTGCTTTGTGTATCTTTTTATGTTGGATGTTTTAACTTTTTCGACTTACGAAACCAACAACACCAAAAACTCATTTTTCATAAAAATGTCACTTATGTATCTTTTCAGTTTGGACGGCAGTATAAGCCTTTGGTATGAACTACTATGTCGCCCAAATACATTAGATAGAAAGTTGAATGGTGAACAAGAATTTCGATAAACACCAATGATATGAAACAACAGATTTCAATTAATACTTGAGATTCATTGTGTAACACAAAATTATCCAGACTCTCACAATTTAATTGGGTCTTTTTTAAATTTAGGTTCATGATTCAGTTGAATGAAAAGCATTATAACTATATAATTAGAAAAAAGGTCAATCCATGCGACTTTTTTCAATAAATTATCAAATATCACTTTTGAATAACGGTTATGTTTCCGTAATTAATGGTCATTATCTCTTCTTTAATTAGACAAACTTTTTCAATGTTGACATTTCGCGTTTCAAAAACTTCAATTACACTTCAACACACTGATTGAAGGATGAACCAATACATGATTGTCGAGGTTCAAGTCTCCGCTCCCATAGAATGCTTATCAATATGTATGTACTATGACCAAATATTTCAGAGAGTAATCAGTTTTATTAGTCTTCTGTAGACTATGAATTTATTCAATTTAAATTTTGTTGTCTCAAATTTATGAGAGATATATAAAGCCTGGATATTATTATTTTGTTAATTTAATCATGTCTTTCAACCACGGGTGTTACGAATCTTCTTTTTGGGAAGGAAATTTGATGATTCCTGTTTGTAAGCAGCTGGAAAGAAGTCATAGATGGCTAAAAATAGCGTACGTTTCTTCAAAAATCGCTATGATAGCCATATTTTTGAAAAAGGGATTCTTCGATTTTTTTCATTAATGTTTGACGTTGTGAAAAAAACGGAGTTGATGGACAACTATATAGTGCCAGAATTGATATGATTTTACTCGGCTGTAGTTGAATCAATTCCATTCTGACTATAATCCAACAAATCCACCGTTTTTATAAGGCTTTATAGTCCTCGTAGATATATCGTAGATAGATTATATATGTCGTAGCCTCTGAGTGTAATTAGACATTTCATGAAATGTCCAAACAGTTCATGAACTGCTAGTGGATTGTGTAATAATCGACATTTACACTATCTGACTAGAATGTTAAGTCACTTTTAGTAGGGTCGGAAAATACGAGGTTTTTAAATTTACTAGATGGGTAACTGGATGAAGAGCATTTTGTTTTTCCCTCTATAGAGGTATACCCCACAGAAAAAAGGTGTGTTCCTAAATTTTTCATATCTTCAATGGAGAGAACTTGGGGATACATGGCTTTTTAATATTACCAAAATTTTATATTTGAAAACCTATCGCGAGAAACATTTTTTTTATCCTGTAAAATCTCAATGTTGGTCCTTAGCCAGTTGGCATGCCTTTAATTTTAAGTAATCATCAATCATTTTGATTGTTGGAAAATTATTAATTTTCCTTATTAATAGGAAAAATTAATCATTTTCCAACAATCAAAATGAGTGATGATTACTTAAAATTTTCATTTTCATTTTAATGAAAGAAATGTGCAAGGAGTGAAACACAATATATTTTAAGCAACATAAGTATCTGGTGATTAAAAATATAGTTTTTAAACTAAAAAGAGAACATTCCTTCGTGCACTTGGAAAAAAAGTTATCGGAATCAAAGAAAATTCCTTTGAAAATCCTTATGCTTGCTTCCTGAAAAAAACCCTTGATTTTAAACAAAATTGATATTTAAAAAAACCAAAACCTGGGGTAATATTTAACTTTATTACACTATGTGCTGGATAGCACGTTAGTCATTTCATAACATGGCTAGAATAATAAGGCAGATAGTGAAACTGATCGGTAACAATAATTAAAGATGTTATCAGATTTTCCTCTACTGGCCTCAATTGTTTGTCTTATATCAATATTTGAATAATTTTATTGAAATATTTAATTTGAAAGATTCCATGAAAATATTATCCGATCTTTAACACAGTCTAACGGTGCTTGCTTGAAACAACCAACAGATTCTAGACAGTGTAACCGTTATTATTATTTTTTATCATGTCATTGTTATTAATTAGAAATTTCATGAAATGTTCAATTACACTAAGTGGTTAAGTGGCTAAATTAAGACGAGTTACTTTAGTTTTAAGTTACTTTCACAGATTTGGATTGGTCACCAAAAAAATCGACCCTACTGTCCCTTAAACACGGATATCTTCCTCCCCAATCGATAATGCACTTTTATTTAAATTTTATGAGGTGTAGTCCAATGCTGTTGTAGGAAACGTATATATATATATATGCCATAGGGAAAAGGCGTTGCAGACGTTCAAGCATCGATTTCTTCTTGTATTTAGCATACGTCACCGACAATGGCGGGTCATCAGAATATCGTAGCTCCTGTAGCTCATTCATCCTGGACCCCTTGGTTGTCGTTTTGCGCAGCCAGGAAAAAAACCATAAAAATCACGAAATCAAAACATTTTACAGAATCACGCTCGCGTCACAAGCTCGCCGAATAACCATTCGTTATCCCGGACAATGGGCCATACAATGGCTCACACAATGGCACTGGTTTCGCGCACGCTTATGATGTATTATGGGAAAACGGAAACGTATGTTTTACCCCAGTTTCCCCCGTTTAGTGGCATTTAGTGCGCGTCACTGATTCGCGTGTTATTTATTTTATCTAACGGTCCTCGTTCTGTCACACTCACTCTGTTTCCTTCTTCATTCTCTTTCTCTCACTTCCGCCCGCGTCACAACTTCTCATCTCTATACAGCATAATACTACTCTTTCACTATGTCACCCTCTCCTTTCAACCCCTCAGTTTCACCCTATACCAATCGACTTCAACAACGACATTTATCATTTGCCATCATTTGCTATTGCAACCATCTCCGATGTGGATGTTAACGGAAATGGAGTGCTATTATTTGTCCAAGAAGAGTCGGATGAAGCTAATTTTTCATACTTCAAATTAGGTTAAGGATTAGATCGATTTTTTTCGATATTCGTCGTGACCGTAGTTTAGGGAAAATCTGGAAATTAGGTAAAAGTCATGTAATTTTGTTTGTCAGGGAAAAGTCAGGAATTTTTAAAGAAAATTACAAAAGTCATTGAATTTCTGCAAAAAGCACTTAAAGTAACTGTTCGGAATAATAATCAGGGCTGTCACACAGTCACGTTTAGTCATTGGTTTCCTTAAATCACTTTTTTAAGATGAAATCACTACGCTTATTTTTTAAAATGAAAATATGACTTTAATTACTTTCCTACCAATTAATTAACCCACGGGTTGGCCACTGTGTAACTCAGGTCTATAGCTATTTCTGATTTTTCTTGGGTTCTTTTGAAATATTTTGGAGAATTTTAAAATATGCTAAGAAATTGCTAACAGATTTTAATAATTTGAAGGAATTTTGAAGGATTTTTAAGATTTTTATTTGGAGGATTTGAATGATTTTGAATGATTTAAAAATATTTGTTCGGTGTTTAAAAACATTATCTAAAATTTCAGAGGATGTGGAAGCATTTTATAGAACCGCTGAGGATTTCGACTTTCGAGGATTTCAATGATTTTAAAAGATTTTGAAATCTCTTAAGGTATTTTAATAAATTTTCCAGGTTTTAAAAAAATATCAGATTTCATGCAATATTGCATACGATTTTAAAATATTTTAATCGATTTCAAAAAATCTTTTCACGAGAATTTTCAGGATATTTCAAAAGATTCCGAGGAATTTGAAATTGATTTCAATAATTTCAAGGGTTCCAAAATATTTTAAAGGATTTGAAATATCATACAGTATTTTTAACATATTATAATAATTTGAAGTGATTTCGAAGGATTTTAAAATTCTCAGGATATTTGAGAAATTTCTAATGAATTTTCAAGAGATTAACAAAATTTCAAGGGAATTGAGAAGATTCTTAAGGTTATCAAATATTTTAGGGTATTTTGAAAGATTCCAAGAAATTTTTAGTTTGTTTTGGTAACGAATGGGATTCAAAGGATTTGACAAAGTTTAGGGTATTTTAAAATATTTCAAGGTATTTTCAAGAGTGTTGAAACGTTTAAAGGGATTTCAAAACACTTGAAAGGTTTTTAAAATATGTTAGGATATTTTTAAAGATTTCAAAGCATTTTCAATAATTTTCTTGAATTTTCAAGGATTTCTCTGAATTTAAGGGATTCAGACCAATTTTTATGTGGAATTTCATTTCGGAACATGCAAAACGGTTTGTGGGCGTTGCCCACAAGTCTGCTGGTTTAGTTTAGGAGATATTCGCGTTTTTCTAAGTTGAGGTCAAAATTATTATTTTTAGGGTTTGAGTGAAGGATGATACTGTAACCTAAAGTGAATTATTTGGGACTGTATTTATATCCAGATAGTAGCCGGCAGTAGGTATATTTCATGTTCGAAGAAAAATTATAACACGCGTGCTTATGGCACTCGCCAAGTTTAGATGTGTTTTTCTCGCAAAGCGATTTCTCAATGTTCCAAATTCAAAAATGTCCCAGCGACACATTTTTCAACTGAGAGGGTTTATTTTCAGCCTCAAATGCCGGAAATTCATCCCGCAATATGTCTCTATTTCTATACTCAACTGCATACCTGCTGTAAGAGCCCTCTTCATGTGGACGCCCACATTTTATTCAAGGAAATGTCATATTTTATAGAATCTTAAAGGATTTTATCATGTTTGTATGGATTTCAAAGAATTTATTTACAAGAAAAAAGGAATTTGGTAGGCTTTGAAGGATTCAAAGAGATTTTTAAATATATTTGGAAATGTACTTGTATTAATTTGGAATTTACCGTGAATTCGTATTAATTTATCCTGAATTTTTTTGAATTCTCTTGAGTTCTTCCAAATTCGATGAATTTGTTCATACTTTTGAGTTGCTTTCAATTCACCTAAATTTCACTGAAAATAATGGACTTTCTCCTAATTCATGTGAAGTTGTCTTGAATTTGTTAAAATTTACCTAGAATTCTTACGAATTTAATTAAATTCTGTTGAACTCCGAAGAACATTAATCACATTGTTAATGCACATTAGTCTTTTTCAGTCTCTCTTTGCATTAGAAAATAAGTTACTCTTGGTCACTCTTTTACTTTTCGAAATAAATCAAGCTATGGCAGCCATGAGAATAATAAATTAAAAATTTTCGCACGATGAAAAATTGTATCAAGACTCGATATTTGTATTTGTAACTATAGGGCCATGATCTATATATTAATGTATAATATCTTGATATTCAAATTTAATATCCAGATAATTGAAGGTTAATATCTGGATATTTTTATATTTCAAATTTTAATATCTGGATACTGAATTTAAATATGAAGATATTATACCTTAAGTTCTAGATCGCTTTTCTACAATTAAAAATCTATAGACATTGAGTCCTAATATCCTTTTTTCTAGATGAAATATTCAAGGATTAGGTAAACAAACCGTAATAAATCCATCCGAGATGATTCCTCCATAATTAGACAAATGTTGTATCTTGAAATCACAGAGATGGAAGGCAAATTCTCATAGGATATGTCACATAGTTTCCGTCCGTCCATCTCTTCGTCCGTCGTATTATGTTACAAGAAGGGAAAGTGAGGGAAAATCCCAACTCACAACTCGCAACTCACAACTCAGAATTCAGAACTCACGATTCAAAACTCACATCACACAATTCACAGCTCACATCTGGGAACTCAGGGGAGCGAGGGGAACAGAACTAGGAAAAAAGTAGGCTAAAGTGTGAGGAGAGGAAGTACATGATTGCAGAGGAAGTACGGAAGGGAAGTATGGGTGGGGAGTTTCGAACAAATTATTCACGCCTTAAGGTCATGTGATGAGTGTGTCACGTGACCAGATTCCTACCTTACCAGCACTTTTTTTATTTCTCAACTTATTTTAACACGAATAACCACATCGATTTGAAAATTTGGGATAATAAATAAGAAGCACTAAAAAAGGTGGCTCTGGTCCCAAATGGTTATAATCAAGAAAAAAGCAAAAAAAATTTGTTTACAAAAAAAACAACATAAAAAAAGCTAAAATGGCCATACATAACTCTATTTTCGTACAGACTGTACTATACGGTAGCGAGACATGGACCTGTCAAGGAAAGGACAGGAGTAAAATCAACGCGATCGGCATGAAACCTCTCCGTATAACATGCGGGAAAACACTGATGGACAAAGTCACAAACGAGACAATCCTCAAAGAATGTGATACATATGGGAAAGAAATCAGCTAAGGTGGTTCGGACATCTTGAAAGAATGAAAGATGAACGACTCACCAAGCAAGTGTATAAAGGTAAAGTAAATGGCCATAAGCTTCCTTAAATCCGCCACTGCATAGGAACACAAGAGCTTGCATGAAAAAATGCATGGACGTGAAGGAAGCTAGAGTAGTATGCCAGGACAGAAAAGTGTGGCGACAAGTAGTTTGTAAACAGAGTGACAATAGAGTGAATGGCGCCTGAAGCAAAGGCCTTGGATACTAATGGGCCCAAGTGGGGAACCATACATAGCAATTTTGTGAGGCTCCTCACTTGGGGTGATCGCTAGAGAGATTGATCAGCAACCTGGGTCGGAGCAGTGTTGCAGAATGAACGTGGCATTTAAATAAATGACACGAGAATTCCAGATCAATCTAAAATATCTATACCTTACACCTAGATACCTATATACCTTATACCCATACACCGACCCACTTTATACATATATACCTACTCACTATTTTCCAAACGAGCAAGTCACGCCTACCCCGAAAGGGAAATGGCTTAATGGTATAATAATAATAATAATAATAATAATAATAATAATAATAATAATTACAATTTAGGACCAGAGCCGCCTTTCTTAGTGCTTCTAATTGATTATCCTACATTTTCAACTTGATGTGACTATTCGTGTCAAAATAAGTTGACAAATAAAAAAAGTGTTGGTAACCCGCTCGTCACATGGCCTTAATAGGCTACATAGGAAACATTTTTTCATAGGCGCAAGGCGCCTAATTTGACTATTTTTTATAGCATATTGAACCAAGGTCAATATATCTTTCAAAAAAACAACAAGGAAGTCATCTAATTAATAATCATATTCCTCGATTCCTCAAAATGCTAAAACCATGCGTAACTCATTTTTTTTTCTCCAAAAATTGATTTATCATGTTTCGTTCGCTTCATCCTCATTTAAGGATAAGGAGAATAATTAAATAATTTATTCCGCAATCTAAGAGTAATATAATAATGGAGTAAATATTTCAATGTTGAGCCTGAATACACGAGATTATGAGATACGGAAGAATCTATAAGAATGGGCGAACTATGAGATTCAGCTCTCAAAGGACGTTTGTCGCTGGCATGCGGTGCGGTAGGCGCTTGGTTAATTTCATTTTTGCTTTTTATCACCGCATTCATTGCTTCAATTCTACTCCAGACATTTCCCTCTTTTTTGCGCCATTGCCAAGGCAACATTACTTTCCTGTTCACTGGTTGTCAAAAATGTGAGAACATCATACATTTGAAGAAGCACATCTTTTCAAAATTCATTATTATAATTTAAATTTCTACTAAAAAATAGATAGGCGCTTTTAGGAATTTGTTTTTATTTATAATATTTTAATTTCATTACAGGTAGATTATTTTTCAGTTACTGCAGTTTCAATATTAAAATTTCAAATTGAAGCATGGCTTACGTCTGAGATAAAATTAGATATTGAGGTATTGATCCGCAACTTAAAACATAGGATACAGAAATCTAGATATTCAAGCGTGATATCTACATATTAAATAATATAAATTATAATATTTGCAAAATATTATTAATCTTTGTCCCATTAGAGCTTATAATTTAAGAATATATGTATTTTTCTCTTTTCAAAATTAAACCATTTCATGTTGAATAATGCCTTATTATTAAAACGTATAGAATAAAGAAGGCCAAATTTCATTGTTGACAGCTTCAACAATTTGAGATATTATTATAAAAATGAAAAAATATTGTGATAGTACTAAAAATGTTCCTTCTTTCCATTATTTAGTGTTATTTTTCAACAAAATAAATAAGAACATGTTTTTCACATGATTTTCTCAACGATTTATGTACTACCTTTATTTATATTGTCAGGAAAAGCTAACCGGTGCTAAGCCAATCGCGATTTTCATTAGATTATTACACGCACTTATAGCACCATCATTTTTGTTCTAATAATTAATAAACTAATTCATCCACCTACAGAAAAAATAATATATTCAATAAGCTATAAATTGTTATTCCATGAAGGTGAAGTGAATGACAGTGTGCCCAGAGGCAAACCGCGGAAAGAATGGTTAGAATGCGTAAATGAAACCCTAATTCAAAGAGACATAAGAAGCCATAGGAACACAACAGCTTGTACGAAAAAATGCATGGACGTGAAGGAAGCTAGAGAGGTATGCCAGGACAGAAAAGTTTGGGGACAAATGGTTTATAAAAAGAGTTTCAGTAGAGTGAATGACGCCTGAAACAGAAGACCTTGGATACTAATGGGCCCAAGTTGGGAGCTTCACATGATGACCTTGTGAGGCTCTTAACTTGGGGTGATCGCTAGAGAGATTGATCAACAATCTGGGTCGGAGCAGTGTTGCAGAACGCATGTGTTACTTAAATAAGTAACACGAGAATTCTAGATCAATCTAAAAATCTATACCCCTCCCCACATTACTCCCTTCCTCACCAAGTGAGTCCACTTACCCCGAAAGGGAAATGCTGGAGTAGGGAGGCCCCTGAGCAATTGAAAATAAAGTTTTGAATTTTAAACTTTAAAATACATATCGACTTCGTAAATTAAATTCTGCATCTTTTTCTTTCAATAAAAAAATTTTTAGCCTTTTTTCACTTCAACTCGTGACAAAGTCGGCACTTTTTATTCTTTTGAAGTAAAATGCATGAGGATTATGTATTGAGATCTTCTGCGACCGATGACGTTAGCAAAAGTTGAAAATGTTCCTTTAAAAAAAAGATAATAATTTTTTTCCGAAGCGTAACACAATTCGTGCACAAACAACTTTGATCGTTTCGGAAGTCGAGCGAATTTTGAGCAAGCAAAACTGTCAGTGAGAAAGTTGGTCAGGAAGGTTGAAAGAAGTTTTCTGGAAATTGTTGGCTCAATTGAAATAGTAGTCAACAAACTGTTAATGTTTCAATTTACCGACGCAATCTCGGACGTGATCCATTTTTTCTCTCGTAGGCTGCGGTCCGGCCGGTAAGATGTTACTACACAACGTTAGGTGGTTCTCCGTCGCAGAGGCCGGTCAGATACAGATAATTTTTATTTAAAGTACGGAAAATCAGGACTCATTTTAAGTAAATATGACTTATTTTAATAAACACATAAAATACAAGATTTTTAACTTTGACTCAAAAAATAATTTTAGACAAATTTACTGGTCAATTTAACCAGACTTTCCTCTAGACTTTCTCTACTTGAAGCTCATGATTATTACTTTAAAACAATATTAGATTTATTCTTACAATGATGTCTAATTTTTTTAAGTAAAAACCGCCACTGCATTTATATTATGAAGTTTTTTACAGCTTTCATAATACTGCCATAAAAAAAAAAAAAATTGATTAGCATTTCGAACTCGAAAGTTCATTGCCTCACTACCCGATTCGGGTAGTGTTTCTAGGTGGATAAATACTACCAGTGTGGGTCCACCACACCTATGACG
Source organism: Andricus quercusramuli (assembly GCA_932178445.1). Taxonomy (NCBI): domain Eukaryota; kingdom Metazoa; phylum Arthropoda; class Insecta; order Hymenoptera; family Cynipidae; genus Andricus; species Andricus quercusramuli. The sequence continues at coordinate 102,703 of CAKNXH010063005.1, read as the reverse complement.
GGTCAACAACACGCAGTATTCTCCGAACGGTCACCCATCCAAGTACTAACCGCGCCCAACACTGCTTAACTTCAGTGATCTAACGGGAACTGATGTTTTCAGCGTGGTATCGCCGTTGACAATAATACTCATAATACTGCCATACAAACTAACAACTTACATAAGTCTAATATCACTCGAACTGAGAAATTCGAAAAAAACTGTTTGCCTAAAGAACTCTAATATGGAATAAAACTTTGAATAATCTAGATAAACTATTTGGGTAAAAATAATGTGCTCTTTCATATTTTGCAATAATAAATTGATTTTTTAAACAATTTTTATTAGAAAATGGACTTGCGATTTTTTACTACTCGTGGTAAGTCAAAAATACAAGGTGAAAAGAACACAAAGTCACTTGCGAACGATGCCTTTATCGAAGAGCTCGAGCATGGCCTCAAAATACAACAAAAAAGGCATATGTAAGGTACACTGTATGTTCTGCGGCTGACGCGAACTTACCCGAACGATCTTCGCTAGTGTATAGCCGAATCTAGCCGGACTTATTTCCCTTGGATTTCCGATCAGAGCCTGAGGTATTTCACAAGCCTAAAACATACAAGCGATTCTTTTCGTTTGTAAATTCACTCCGCATTCGGTCACTTTTACAAGGCAAAAAAAACACAAAGTTCTTTAGGTTCTTTTTCGTTTGTATGCTGATGACGTATTACATGCCTTATACCAATTTTAGGACACGCAAAGTGCTTCGTGTATCTTTTTATATTGTATTTTTTAACTTTCTCGTCTTTCATCATTTATATACCATCGTTTTTTGCAATAAATATCCATAATTAATCATTTTTATTAACACCGTTAGACGCAGCTTTCCCTTGCGAATCCAACGATACCAAAAACTCATTTTTCATCAAAATGTCACTCATGTATCTTTTTAGTTTGGACAGCAGAATAAGTATTCAGATATAACTTCAAACAAATAAAATATTATGTAATATTTCAACGATTATTCTTGGTTTAAAAAATCAGAAAGTGTATGCAAGTATGTTTACAAATAGAGGTGAGGCGTAGGACACACGGGATACAAGAAAGGAAACGTGTACAGATTTTTTATTCTTAAGAATTTTATGAAGCTCATGTCTCTAGAAGTGGCAACGTTTAAATATTTTAGTCAGAAAGAAAACAAGAGAATTATTATAAACCATGATTTTCCATGTTTTATTGCATTTGAAAATTTCCAGAAAACTTTCTGGAACCTTCCTGGCCATCTTTCTCACTGACAGTTTTTGCTTGCTCAAAATTCGGTCGACTCCCGGAACCATCAAAGTTGTTTGTGTACGAACTGTGCAACGCCTAGGAACAAATTATTAAGTTTTTTTTTCAAATAAACATTTTCAATTTTTGCTAACGATATCGGTCGCAGTAGATGCCAATTCATACTTCTCATGAATTTCACTTTGAAATATTAAAAAGTGCTGATTTCGTCGCGAGTTGAAGTGAAAAAAGGCGAAATATTTTTATAAGAGAAAAAAAAAGTTTTTTCTCAATAATTCGGAAAATACAAAAACTACAACTTTTTTCATTGAGAGAAAAAACGCGAAATTTAATTGACGATGTGGATATGTATTTTGAAAATTAAAATTCAAAACCTCATTCTCAAGTGGCCAGGGGCCTCCCCACTCCAGGTTAATAAGTTTATATCTCCTTTTTGCATGCGGCGCCTCAATTTGGTTGATTAAACTTAGAAACTGTTTGTTTAAACTGTTTGTCATTGCCCACTTCGAGTTTCAGTAGAAAAAATTTTGAGTTTGAAACTAAGAATCCAACAATAACAAAATTTAAACATTCAGGAATTGTTTGAAATTCAGAAAGTGTTTCAAATTGTTTTGATTGATAGTTTGAAAAGAACAAAAATTAAAACTGGAATTGTTTAGAATAAAATTTAATTATTAAAGCAAAGAAGTTTAAATTCAAATTTTTCCAATGGCATGCGACAAAAATGGTCAATTTTTATATATATGCAAGTATAGTCTTAAACTATTTTAATATGAATCCATCAACAAGATGTATTTACAAATGATGATGAGAAATCTTCAGAAATATTAGCATTACAAAATAAAAAATATAAAACTTTGCAAACATTCAATTCTGAAAATGTTGAATTTCAATTTGAATTTCAAATTGTAACTGTGTTAATTCGTGACCCGACAAATTGGGTAATATCTGAATTGATAAATTCAGGAGTAAATCAACATTCCCCTGTGGAAATACAAATGGGAGGCTGGTCGGGTACCCGACCAGTTAACCCCACTTTAATACGGGGGCTAGTCGGGACAACTGATTAGGGTCCCGACCAGTTTCGTCACGGCGAATAAGTCAGGGGCTGCCCGGTTGACCCGACTTATCCCACTCGGGGTCTAGTCGGGTACTACCCAGGTGAACATACACTGCTGGCGCAGTACCACTATTGCTGTACACTAAAGACGTAACAAAAAGGGTATTTAAAAAATAATTAATTGCGAGTATTTTGTCTATAAATTTTAATGGCACTGCTTAGAATGAATACATTTATAACATTTTTTAACATTATTTAACAAATAAAATTGCGCTACGGGGCTTCGAACCAACATCTGTATCTGAATCTGTCGCCTAGCAGTCGGTAATCCATTACTCTATTCCTACAGAATTGAAAGTCAATGAAAAACCCATCCTCATTAGCCACAGCTCAAGAAAGCGATAACAATTTTTCAACTCTTGTTTCTCATTAATTTTTTTTTATCATTATACGACATCATATAGATGTAGAATAAATTAACTGTTAACAGAAATATTAATAAAATAAATTTCAAATGAATAATTCAAATCGCTTTCAATTTGTCTTTGTGTAATATTTTGATTTTTCCCGTTTGAGACTATTTTACCGCTTTTGCTAATGACATAAAATGTCACATTTAATGTGCATTTGAAATTTGTATCGGCGAAACTTAGAAATATTATCGCGTACTGCGACAATTATTTTAATAACAAATTTTTTAAAACTTTCCTGTAATGAACAGTCTTAAAGTCTTGTTGGATTGATATTAAAAATGTTGTATTACAGCAGGAATAGCCCGACCAGAGCCCGGCTAGAACCCGCCTAGAAATTTTAACATAAAAATGGCCTATACAGAGGATTAAGATTTTTCTGAAATAGCTCGACTAGTCCCCGACCAGCCCCCGATTAGAAATGTTCACCCAAAAGGACCCGACTAGCGACCGACCAGTCCCCGACTTGGGACATTGCCTACAAAATTTCTCCGACTAGCCCCCGACTATTGTCCAACATTCATTAGGGCCAATTGGGACTATACACAGAGAAAAATGGATGTTTAAATGTAGATGTTCAAAGGGTAAGATTGCACCGCCTAATATTCATGCCAAGCATCTACTATCTTTTGGAGATGTTAGGTGTAAAAATATTTTTATGTTAAACAGAAACACATTCAGATGTTAAAATCGACTGAGCGCATGCGCATCGCGCATTGAAGTTTCACGACTATATTTGACGGCTATATAATTTCGATGTTACAATTGTGGAATATTACAATTTATGACCATTTTCAAAGAATCAAAATTAGCCATCCTTAATTAAAACTGCATAACGACTTTTGTCTGTCTACACGACGAAACAATGTTCTTAAGTTTGAGGTTATATTGACTCGAACACATTTTACCATTTGACATTTGACAAAATGTTTGTTGTTTTATTTTGAATTGAAAATATTAAACATAACCTCAATTAGACTGAAATTTATCATCTGATCGACATTTCACACCTTTTATCTGGTTTTCGTTCATGTACGAACATTCAAATTTAGTTTTAAATTCACAAATAAGTTATCAATTAATTCCTTAACCCATTAAGGCCTAGCGATGCCATATGGCATCACTTTGACGTTGTTTGAAATTTGCGCGTCAATTGTCGCAACCGCCCGAACCGAACTAACCTAAAGCTTGCTCAGGAGGATTCACCACGGAATTTTCAACAACCAATGGTCATTTCATACTCATGTAGACCTAAAGTGTTAGTCACATAAAAAAATGCAATTCTGAAACCCTAAATTAATTCACGCGCTAATGGGTTAAATTCTCAGAAATAAGTAAATTCCTCAAATATTTACAGCCGTTATTTGACATAACCATACATGTAACATTTCGGATATTTCAGATTAACATTTTGGATGTTACAGAGTAACATCCCCCTTTTTAGTATCTACAAATACTAACTTTGAACATGTAGATTGCTGTCCTATAGTTGAACATAAAATATGTTAACCCTGAAGATCTAGATGTTACGTTTAAACATCAATTTTTCTCCGTGTATTTAAACACGGGTTGTATTTCCAGAATACACTATTTTTATACCTAATTCAATTAAGGACAAAAATTTCCAACTACTTAAATTCTTTCTTATTTTGAAATATAAAATAAAAATGTGTAAAAAGCTTGATAAAGTTGAAATGTGTAAATTATTATTGAAAAAGACTGCGAAACACAATACGCTTTTATAGAACAGTTTTTGGATAAAGACAAAATACATTGTCAAGAAATTCTTGCTTTGAAAAAAGCAATTTAAATACAACAATATAAATTCTGTTTCACACCCAAATGAAAATATTCAAATCATAATCTGAATCTAATAATAATCACAAAAGAAATGAAGAGCAGTTGTGAATATGTTAGATCTGAATTCTCTGTTTGTAAAATATTTACCCCACCATCGTTGAAATAAATTCAGTAGGTAGTAATTTAATAAGTAATAAAGCACCTACGATTTTCGATGACACAATGGGTGACACTAACACTCATAAATATGTGTATGTTATATCATACATACTTTGATTAATATTTGTAGTCTCTTACGTGCAAGGCATCTCAGCCCAGCGTGGGTGTGGATTGTAATCGAGAGAATCGAGAATCTCAACCCCATATTCCGCTTCTATCGTGAGATCTCGTTTGAATAGTCGTGTGTGCTTCGTATCGCTAAGTAATCAATGATCGTTTTTGCCTCCTGCGCAGCCATAATCGACTTACACTACTCCGATTGAAATTTAAAAATTTTAGATTCCGTGCACTCATTCAGAGCTCAATTGATACACGAACCTGATCGCTATCGATATTTCTCGTCATATTTTCAGCAAAGATCTCATTTCAAAGGAATTTAATGTCAAGATTTTTAACCATTTTTGTAGATTAGTTGTCCAATTTTACATCTCATTATTTAAAATTGTTGGCAAGATGCGATATCAGTGGCTTCAATGTTTGCTTCGGATTCCTGTATGATTTTTTGAGAAAAACATGCATCTTAATCTTTTAAATCGATATCTTGAATAGTCTTCGAGATATCGATTTTTAAACTTTTTTTTCACATAATTTCTTAATTTTGTTTTTGATATGAGATTTTTTATTACAGAACGAGGGGGATCCCTGGAAGGGGTCTGTTCGGGTTTCGATGCTGCCAAAGTCCCTCTCCCCAAAATAGGGGTATAAAAAAATTGAAAACCCCTTGAAAGGGGAAGGGTATGGCTGGGGAGTGAGTGTCGTCGAATTCACTCTCACCCAGTGAAGGGATGTGAATACGAGGGGACCTCTGCAAAGAGGGAAGGGAAGGGTGTGGGGGGGGTCGCCGAAGTCGCTTCTCCCAGATAAAGGGTAAAAACAGGGAGGGGGGAGGGTATGGATGGGGAGTGAGTGTCGCCAAAGTCTCTCTGCCTCAGAGAAAGGGCATAAAAAACGGCATGACACTTGAAAAGTGGAAAGGATGAGGCTGCAGGGTTGGTATCGCCAAATTCACTCTGCCCCAGAGAAGGGATATGAAAAACGGGACGACCCCTAGAAAGGGGAAGGATATGGCTATTCACTCTCCTCGGAGAAGAAGTATTAATACAGGGGAACCCCTGAAAAGGGGGAAGGGTACGCCAGTGGGTGTTGCCGCATGCACTCTCCCCCTGGGAAGGGGTTTAAAATGGTGGGGGGAGGGACCTCTGACACTTTGTGGCCACAGATATCGTAATTTCTCTAAATTGTTAATTTTGCACACTAACAAGGAGAGGACGCGAGATGGACATCACCGATTCGACTGGTGTTTTACAGAATGAAAGGACACCAAAATCCATTATCGACGTATTTGCGCTGGAACGCTTGACTCGCAACTGCAGAGCCGGGGCCGGGGCCCCGGAATTGCTTGGCGCTTACTTACAGTCCGACACTAATGTTGTAATAAACACAAAGTCGACAGGGTTTCTATATCATTTCTATATGGGGTTTCCACGTAGATTATGAATCTTAGAATGAAAATAATCCATTACGTCAAATTTTTGAAAAAAACGGGGTCAAAAACAAACAAAAAATCATTTTTGTCACTTCTTGGAAAAGTGTTTGAACGCTACAGTCCGGCGGATGATGACTATTTATTAAGTGAATCATGCAAATCATGTCCAAAGCAATTTCATTTTTTTTTTCAGGTATGTGAACCGTCAAAAATATTTCGAAGACGAGAAGCATCCACATGATATTAAAAATATGAAATTATATTGCTTATAAGCAATAAAGATATAGAGGGAGCGTGGACTTTGTTACGGGATGTCATCGTTAAAACTGCGACCGAAGCATGTGGTACGGCAGTTGTAGGAAGAAAATCTGGTGACCCATGGTGGAATGATGAAATTGAGGCGGCCCAAAAAGAAAAGAAATAAGTGCAAAGAAACGCTGAACATCGTAGGTCTTAGCGACGAGGAGAGAAATAGGCTCAAAAATGATTACAGACACAAAAAGAGGAAAGTTAAACGACAAGTCAAAGAAAGTAAAGAGAAAATCAGAACAGAAGAAGAGAACAAAATACAAAAATATTTTGAAGGAATTATTAAACTATTATATAAACAGTTGAAGGAAATTAAAAGTACAGAGTTTGTCAACATGAGAAACAGCAAAGGTGAAATTCTATATGATATAGACGGGATAGTAGACGCTTTTAAAGACTCTTTTAAAGAACTATTAGGATGTGAAGATATAGAACAACAAAACTGCGACATAGAACATAATGCATTAGGAAACCCAATTGAAGAAGTCTGTATCACTGAGGTCAAAGATATAATTAAGAACTCGAAAAACGGTAAGGCTGCTGGTATAGACAGTATTAGCGCTGAAATGCTTAAATACGGTGGCGAGTACATACCTCACAGGTTGTGCGAATTATCAAATTTATGTATTGAGACGGGAGAAGTCGCACACGATTGGAGAAAAGTGATTATCGTACCAATATACAAAAGAAAGGGAGATAAAAGCAACTGCAGTAATTACAGAGGTATCAGCCAACTAAGTACCGTAAGTAAAATATACTCAAAAATACTTATTTTTACGGTAATGGAAATCACAGAAGAGAAGAAAGATATGGGAAGTGCAAAGTGGATTTATGCCAGGAAGGTCATGTACGGATCAGATATTTAGCCTAAGACAGATCACAGAAAAAAGCTTGAGAGTAGGAAAGAAAGTTTTCTGTGCATTTATTGACCTAGAAGAAGTATTTGACAAGGTAAATAGAAGTAAATTTTGGAGATTTCTTAAAGAGTACAATGTAAATAGAGGGCTCATACAAGCAATATAAACAACATATACGGGTAGTAAAGCGAGTGTTAGGGTAAACGGGAAACTGAGTGATTGGTTGGATATTATGCAAGGCTCGAAAAAAGAATGTCAAGGATGATGAAAAAAGGATGTCCTCGCTGCTATTTATCATATTTACGGATGAGTGTCTAAGAACTGCCCTCTTCGACGAAGAAGGTGTAGATCTCGAAACAGTCAAGGTACGTGGGTTAGCTTTCGCAGATGACAAGATTGTTATGGCAGAATCAGTCGAGGACTTGCAAAGAATCTCAATACAAGCATGAAGAACATGGACCTTAAAATTATCGTGAATAAAACGAAAATCATGGTGTTTGAGGGAAAAAGTGAGAAAACAATATGCAACATTGTCCTCAATAATAAGAGACTAGAACAAGTCGACAAGTACGTATATCTAGGCAGTCTATTCACTAACGACGGAAAAATAGATGGGGAGTTAGATAGGCGCATAAATAAGGTTAAGCAGGTTATCGGTAGAGCAGGGTCCATCCTCACAAATAAAAACATATCAAAACAAGCTAAAATATGGCCATACATAATTCTACATTTGTACAGACAGTACTATACGGTAGCGAGACATGGACCTGCCAAGAAAAGGACAGGAGTAAAATTAACGCGATCAGCATGGAACATCTGCGCATCATCTGCGGGAAAACACTGATGGACCAAGTCCGAAACGAGACAATCTTTAAAGAATGCGGTACAGGAGAGACACTAACTGAGAAATGGGAAAGAAATCAGCTAAGGTGGTTCGGACAACTTGAAAGAATGAAAGATGAACGACTGACCAAGCAAGTGTATAAAGGTAAAGTAAATGGCAGAATGCCCAGAAGTAGACCGCCGAAAGAATGTTTGGAATCTGTGAATGAGACATTAATCCGAAGAGACATAAGAAGCCATAGAAACACAAGAGCTGGCATGAAAAAATGCATGGACGTGGAGGAAGCTAGAGTAGTATGAAACAAAGACCTTGGATACTAATGGGCCCAAGTGAGGAACCATACATAAAAATTTTGTGAGGCTCTTTACTTGGGGTGATCGCTAGAGAGATGGATCAGCAACCTGGGTCGGAACAGTGTTGCGGAATGAACGTGTCATCTAAATAAATAACACGAGAATTCCAGATCAATCTAAAACATATACACGTAACACCTATATACCTATCTACCTTATACCCATATGCTCGATAAAATGAATTTCAAAATTATGATAATAAAAACTTGCTAAAAAACTGGGTAAGGAGTAAGGACCATTTTGTTTGGTTTTGGTGATAGAAAAATAGTTTTGCAAGAATTTGTAGATATTTTTCAGATGACGAATTGCACTTTAAAAAATTTGTCCGTATCTTGCATAGGGTTTCCGAAAATATAATTTTTTATTATTAATTATATGCAGATGACTCCCATCTTCAAAATTTTGTAACATAATTCACTTGAGCATAGTCACTATCTGCTGGACTCTAAGTTTTGTAACAACTATTCCAAGAAGCGACAAAAACGATTTTTTATTTTATTTTTTTACTTCTTGACCCCGTTTTTTTCAAAAGTTTGGCGTGATGGATTATTTTAGTTTTGAGGAAAAAAAAATAGTGTCGCACTGTGCGTACACAGGAAAACGATGGGATCATTTTTCTTTCAGCTCATTTCTTATGTACTCGAAATTATATTTCTTTCGCAAAAGGAGAATATTTCGAGTGTGAAACTATAACATGAGCATAGCTGCACTCTCATTCTCTTCACAGAAAAAACAGAATATAAACTATACAGTGATTTCAGAGTAATCTTCACCTGCAACAAAAATTAATTTCACGTGATAAGATTTACCCACCACATGGGAAATGGTTACCATGCCAACTCTATTAAATCTTGTTTTGTTTCGATGCAAAAAAATTCAACTTTATCTACTCGAAAAATACCTGCAACAAAAATTCACTTCTGTTTTTTTTGTGTTCCGTCTTATTTTTGTTGTAACTCAAAAAAAAACACCAAATCAGCGTACTTATGAGGATCGGCGTTTTTCTATCTGAGCGCCAAGTCCGGGGTCCCCGCTCTGCAGTGGCAAATCGAGCGCTCGAGCGTAAATACTCAAACCTCGATATCTCGGAAGCTAAAACCCATTAGATCGAAAGAAAAAATGCATCCCTAACGGATTTTGATGTACTTTCATCCTGCAAAGTCCCATTCGAATCGGCGATGTCCATCTCGCGTCCTCTCCCAGTAAGATTAAAAATGGTTGAATTGATAGAATTTACCATTTTTTGTAAGCCTTTGAATTTATTATTGTTTAGTTATCCCCATTCCAAGTGGGAACTAAAGCATGGTGCGACAGAATCTTTTCAGAAGTACTCGCCAAGGCAATATTGAGTCGCGAGTAGAAGAATTAAAAATATAGGACTAGTTTCAAGGAAAAAAAATATCAAATAACAATTCTAACCTGAAAACCCCAAACGCGGTTAAAAAAATATTGTTCCAACTGAGAGAAATAATAATGTAGTGCGGTGCTATTAGAAGCAAAAGAAGACAAAAAAACGTGTAACTTTTAATGTAGTTACAAGAGAAATTGTATGAAGATTTCACTTTGAGTTTGATTTTTTTTTCAATTATGCATCTGCTGGAATACATGAATGTGATTAAGTCTTCTTGTTCGATAACCGAAGTTAAGCAGGGCTTGGCTCATTTTTATTCGGATAGGGGCTGTCGTACTAGATGGGTTTCTTTATCGGTTTTTTAAGCTGCCTCAACCCTCAAACTTATGATAATAATGATAACAATGTTGGAAAGTAGTGGAATAGGTATATAGGTATGAGGTTGATCGGTATATGGGTATAGGATGGATGGGTATGTAGGTGTTATGTATAGATGTTTTAGATTGATCTAGAGTTCTCGTGTTATTTATATAAATTACACGTTCACTCCGCAACACTGCTCCGACCCAGGTTGCTGATCAATCTCTCTAGCGATCACCCCAAGTGAGGAGCCTCACAAAATTATTATGTATGGTTCCCCACCTGGGCCCATTAGTATCCAAGGTCTTTGTTTCAGGTATCATTCACTCTATTGTCACTCAGTTTATAAACTATTTGTCGCCACATATTTCTGTCCTGGCATACTACTCTAGCTTCATTCACGTCCATGCATTTTTTCATGCAGGCTCTTGTATTTCTATGGCTTCTTATGTCTCTTCGTATTAGTGTCTTATTCACAGATTCTAACCATTCTTTCGGCGGTCTACCTCTGGGCATTTTGCCATTTACTTTACCTTTATACACTTGCTTGGTGATAATACAAAATTCCTTTTTTATTAAGGGGCAAGAAATGTCAGAAATTTAATCATCGCACTTCATTGACCACCCCCTGTTTTATCTCTACTAAATTTTCGGGAGGCCTAAATACAGCCTTAAATAAGAATTAAAAATTCTAGACACTTTCTAATCAACCACCTAAAATATTGTTTTTTTTTAAAGACCACTCCAGGATTCTCGCAAGGGTTGTCAGTCGACAGTTGTAACAAAAGTGGAACGACATATGGTAAATTATGTTTGCCGAAATTTGAAGTACTGCACTCTAAAGCTAAACCTTAAAAGAAAAACAGTTGCCACTTCGATTTACCCTTTCATTTTCCCTTCGCCCGATGACTTACTCATTCGTTACTCTCTGATGGTATTTTTTTACTTATTCAAGTTTCGAGAACAGTGACAAAATAAACCAACCAACGATTGACACAAGTGCCACTGCTACGCGTTCTTTATTCATGGAAAACTCTTTCAGCTTCTATTTTACCAGCTCGATGGCGCGAATGCAGATCTGAGCATAATGAGGTCAGTGCACTTCATAAACGCCCTCAGTATTGCCTCAGGTGCGAAGAAAAAAGTGTACAACAAGAAGTTCAAGCTTTGCTACTTTTTGAATGATGATGAGACATTATTTACTGATTCTGCTGGTGTAAACGTGGAGAGCAACTTCTTGAAATGGTAATCATTGTAAGGCGTTTCGAATAAAACACTATTTGCCAATATTTCTGTCAATTTAAACTTTAAGATGCAAAATAGAAAACTAGTAATTTTTTATTTCGTGCTTTGAAGCTAAAAATGAAACTTCATACAATTAAAAAAGATTTAATTTGATTTAAGATAGGAACAGATATTCGAAAATTAAAAATTGCCGAAACACATCTACTTCTTCAAAAACATTTAAACATTTCGAATAATTTCTGCGTTTAACCGAATAGACATTCAATCTGTAGAGACGTTCATTTCGTTGAATATTCTATCCTTTTCAACTTCTTTTTCTTATTATTCAAAGTAACTTCAGTTGAAGGCATAAAATGTTGCATAGTCTGACAAGAACATTTTGCGTAGTCTGGATTTAAAAAATAGAGTGATTTCAAGCATCCAGTACAAAAATTAACTTTATTTTATAAGAAAAATTTTCAATTTTCTGACCTGACATTTAAAGTTATTAAAAATGAACTTGGAAGTTTATTTAAAATATTATTCTTCAGCCTATAGATGATAAAAATTATACTTTTTTATTTAGCCTAGCAAGACAATCCAACTATATTTTATTGAGCTAATAGAAATATCCTAATAATTAATCTTCTATGTGAGCGTCTATGAATCACGTGATCGGTTTTCAGTTAAGACTATCTCTTGAAAAAAGATGATTCTTTATATTCATATAATTAACCCGTTAACCACAACCTGGGTCCAGGAGACCCGGTCCAACTTTGAGTTGATATGTACTGTCTAACGATCGTGTTCAAACGCTAATGTCAGTGCCATTTGTTAGAGTGTGAGGGTACTAGAGTAGGCTTGCATAGTTTCCGGATCCCGCCGAAACGTTTAGTAGCAGCCAGGTGTTCATCTGTGCAAAGTTCAAAATAAATATGTACCTTTTTTCATGGAATCCTCATAAAATTATTTTCATCATAAACCATAGTATTTAACACGCTTCCAGTTCAAATTGTAAGTGAAAATATTAAAAACTAAAAAAGTTATGAATTTTTGAAAAAAAAATCCATTTTTCCTCATTTTTTTTCGACGATTTTTTTCGATTCTTAGAAAATTAAAATTGACAATAATTATTATGCAGCTCTCTTGAACAATGTTTAAACTATATGTCAAAAAAGTTGGAAGTCATTATATGCATACATAAAAGAGTTATTAACGGTTTTCATGGTCGGGTCCGCTGGATCCATGTGTGTGGTTTACGTTATTTTTCGGAAGTGTGTGGTTAACGGGTTAAATTAAAGAGAATCCTAATTCTAATAAAATTATCATTAAGCGCCCAATTAATCTTCTTAATTTATTACTATATAATAAACAGTGATGAGATCAAGTAATTAACACAAGATGATAATAACATAATCGCATTTAATGAAGTAATTATGTAAGGAAGACATTGATTAATATTTTTAGGAGGTCAGTCTTCCAATTTCAACATTTGGTGATAAAGCAGAATAAAAATAAGATGCAGAAAGAAGAAATGAAAAATAATAAGTCTGAAATGGTAAATAGAAATATTCGTCTATTTCATCAAAAGTGCAATAATTTTACTGAATAATGTATTCCTCTCTTATATGTAAAGTTAAAAAAAAAATTTTGCTTCTTCTTGCATGAGTGAGGGTGGAGGGGGTGGGGGGAGGGGCAGTCAACACACAAAAGGTGTGTGTTCCACGTGAAGTTAATTTAAATAAAAAAAGTAGTTAAAAACGATGGAACATTTAACCGCCGGAATTTTTCTACCTGTTGAATATCCAATTGGTCAAATGTAGAAATTCTTGGAATTTTTGAAACGTTTAAGTTACGGTCAAACGCGAAGCACTAGAAGAAATTATGAATAATTTTTTTCCGCTATGTACATTTTTTCCGCCAGGGAATAAGTCAGAAAATGCGTCAACATAACTAATAGCCTAGAAATTGAACACGTGTTTCAATGCTACCATAAATAAAAATTACTGACAAGTGCGGAATAGATTGAATAATTTCACTAGCACGTGATTTTCCTGAATATTCAAGTAGTATGAATTTGTTAAGAAATATGTTTAATTCTAGATAAATACTTTAATAATAATCTAAATATAAAGATTTTATGTCAAAATTTTATAATTAACATCTGAACAAATATGTTTTATATGACACATGTCTTGTATCCGGTACACATAGTACATAAACATGTGTAGGCTTACGAAAAAAAATTGTGAAAGAGCAGCAAATGGGTCACTTCAGTCACTTGTCACTTCCACAGGCTGTTATTGTCTTTGATAAAACGTCAGGTGCACGAACGTTTCATGATAAACAAAAATTTATTATATATTTCGGTGATGCGGTAATTATTTCAATTCACATCTCATCAAAAGCGTTCTTAGTATATAATAACAGGAAGGACAAGAAAGACTGAAATGAAGAGCGACAGCAAAGACAAAATGAATAATAAGATACTGGGAATATGGTAATTAGGAAAAGTTATGTAGGAGCTATAATAAAATTATTGATGCGACAAATGTATTCGAATAAAAAATATATAATCACATACAAATAAAATTTTACACACTAAAGATAAAGAAAAAATCAGAAAACGTATCAAATGTAAATATTGAAATATTTTTGAGGATTGTTTCACAAATAATTTTACATTTCATTTAAAGTAATTTTTTAGAAATAACCGTCGCATAATTGGACAAAAAAAGTTTTTCTGAACAAATTAGTCTGGAGTTCAAAATTTTCATTCGATTTAAGCATTTAAATATGAAAATTATATACATATGAATATAAATTTTCGTAGATTTATAACAGGCAAATTTCGTTTTTTTAGCAGAATAAATTTCAAATTATTTAGGGCAACTTGGCTACTCGTCAACAAACTGATGCGATTTTTTGTTAGAAAATCGACTGTCAGTGACTCAAAAAGGACCTAATTTTTCAGGGAATATTGTCAGGCGACAATATTTATTATTTGTATACCATTAAGGCATTTCCCTTACGAGGTAAGCGTGACTCATTCGGCGAAGAAGGGAGTAATCTAAGGGAGGGGATTTTTAGATTGATCTAGAATTCGCGTGTTATTTATTTAAATAACACGCGTCTAGCGATCGCCCCGAGTGAAAAGCCTCACAAAGTCATCATATGAATTTCCCACTCGAGCCCATTAGTATCCAAGGTCTTTTGTTTCAGGCGTCATTTACTGCACTGACACTCTTCTTCATGCATTTCTTATAAAACATTCATCGCCACACATTTCTGTCCTGACATACCTCTCTAGCTTACTTCACGTCCAGGCATTTTCTCATGCAAGCTCTTGTGTTTCTATGGTTTCTTATGTATCTTCGAATTAGGGTTTCATTCACATATTCTAACCATTCTTTCCGCAGTCTGTCTCTGGGCATACTGCCATTTACTTTACCTTGATACACTTGTTTCGTTAGTCGTTCATCTTTCATTCTCTCAACATGCCCAAACCATCTCAACGAATTTCTTTCACATATTTCAACTAGTGTCTCCTCTACACCACATTCTTCAAAGATTATCTCATTGCTACCTTTGTCCATTAGTATCTTAAAGCATATCATTAGCAGGAATTTCATGTTATGTATTGCCCTTTTAGCTTTACTTGATATTTTTTTTACTTCTGATAATGAGCTCTGCTCTATCAATAACCTTCTCCTTCTCTTTTGTACTCCTATCCAACTCTCCATCTATCTTTCCGTCACTAGATAATAGACTTCCAAGATATATGCAATTATCAACTTGTTCTATTCTCTCATCATTTAGGACAATGTTGCACATTGATTTCTCACTCTTTCCTTCCAACACCATAATTTTTGTTCTTTTCACGTTAATTTTAAGGCCCATGTTCTTCATGGTTGTATTCAGTCGCTCAACATTATTTGCAAGCCTTCGATTGACTCTGTCATAACCACCTTATCATCTGCGAACGCTAACCCACGTACCCTCACTGTCCCGAGATCCAGAACTTCTTTGTCGAAGAGGGCCATTCTTAGATACTTGTTCATAAATATAATGAATAGTCATGAGGACATAACGCATCCTTCTCTAACGCCTTGCATAATATCGAACCAGTCACTCAGTTTCTCATTAACCCTTACACTCGCTTTGCTACCAGAATATAATGTTTTTATTGCTTTTAGGAACGTATTTTTTTAGGAATTCCCAAAGTTTAATTCTATCTACCTTGTCAAACGCTTTTTCTAGGCCAAAAATGAACAGGAAGCTTTTTTCCAAACTCTCAAACTTTTTGTTGTGATCTGTCTCAAGCTAAATATTTGATCCGTAGGGGAAACCTCCCTACAGTGGATAGCTTCATACAGTGGACATTTGTAAATAAAAGCGAAATGCCTAAAGTAAACCTAATTTGCGCATTTGGTATGATTTAAGTTGATAAAAATGCATCATAAGACAGAATTTCATGTTATACCTAATTATAATAAAAGAAAAAAGTATAAAAAACTATTTTTGACATAACCAAGAAACTTTGTCCTCCACTTTAGTAATTTTTTCCAAGTATCTCAATTTTTTTCAGAATGATTTTGTTTATTAATATATGTTCCTTGGTCATTAAACCATAATATTTTTCACCCTAGAAGCTTACGTTCTATGTAAGAAAACTATTATAAATATAATCCTTGAGGCTCTCATTTTCCTACTATGGATACCAGCGTCATCCCTACAGTGGATTTTCAGTTAAAAGTTTTAGATAATTTGCACTCATAGGTTGGTACTGAAATAGCAGAAGGCAGAATCAGCTGATACTTTGAACATAGCTGCAGCGTAATGTAATTGAGAGTAATTTTAAATTTCCCTCAAGTAGAAATAACCTCACCATGCCCAATTTCTGTGTAGGTATTTTCTAGGTACTTTTGACATGGCAAGATTGGTGGCAATCATAACCCCACCGCACCTGTCCACTGAAAGGCATGTAGTGAAATATGAGCGAAATAACTGACATTATATTTTTGCTAATTTTATGCAAAATCGAAATTATATCACTTTTTTCTTTTTTCTGATAGTCGCGTCGGTATAAAATATAATTTAGGGGTACGCATAAAAACATCTTTCTATTCTGATTCGCGGTGTAGAATCGAATGTCCACTGTAGGGCGAACCAGCCAACACTGGACAAAATTTTACCACCTCAAAATAATATCAATAGCTTTTTATTCGTTAACGAATTGATTTTTACTGATATCTCATCACATGGGTGAATATATCAGCTTCATTTGTGTCAGAACAGCTCGTCAATATATATCCTATTTTGTGTTTACTGAAATCTACCAATTTTTGCTATCCACTGTAGGGAGGTTTCCCCTACATGATCTTCCTGGCATAAATTCACTATTGACTTCCCATATCTTTCCTTTGTATATTGGTAGGATAATCGTTTCTCTCTAGTTATCTGGAACTTCTCCCATCTCGATACATAAATCTAACAATTCACACAACCTGCGAGGTATGTAGTCGCCACCGTATTTCAGAATTGCAGCGTTAATACTGCGTCTACACCAGCAGCCTTACCATTTTCTAAGTTCCTAATTATATCCCTAACCTCAGAGGCACAGACTCTCTCAATTGAGTTTTCTAACGCATCGTGTTCTGTAACGCAGTTGGAGTGCCCTTTACCTTCATCTCCCAATAATTCTTTAAAAGAGCCCATTTGTAAAACAGTTTCTTGCTTCCTTTAAAGTCATTTTGCATTTTCTTTATCTCCTGTTTTGATTTCATCTTCACTTATCTTGACAAGTAGTTTAACTCTCCTCTGCTTATTTAAATCAATTTTACAAATACATATTTTTGTCAATTTTTAAACATTTCAACCAGCAGATTTGTTTCTTCTTTCAATGGAATTGACTTCAAATAACTGAGAAAAGTCCCTCCCTCATTATGCTGCGTATCAAAGAATAATAATTCTTTATTTTATAATCAGTTTTATAAACAAACTGACAACTTGACTACATCTCAACAAATAAATGCCGTTTTTTGTTACAAAATCAACTGCTAAAGGCCAGAAGATTTCGTTTTTTAACGGAATTTCACTCTGAATAACTTGGCCATATAGCTTTACTATGTGATTCTATCAATGAGCCACAATTGTTTTTGTTATAAACAATTTTACTACAAAATCCGCGATTTCCTCATTTTTTTAAATTGAGCAACCGTTTCTTCAAACAATTCAAATTTTACTGTCTATGGTGGCCTTATTTGCAAAGTTTGTGCTTCTGGATATGTAGTGGTCTTTCACGCTTTACTCTGTATTTGTATTATTTGAAAAAAATTGAATCCCAAGATTAAATTTTCTACTATATCCATTGGTCTGTCCATAAAGCTTCATAGGGGCCAAAATTAAATATCACTTTATAAGTTGTTTACAAATTTACATGTTACGACAATTTCTCGTTTCCGATATCATTCATATAATGAATTCTGACGATTTTAAGACACAATAATTTTTTCTATAAAAAACTGATAAACTGTTGAATTTTTGATCATTATTATTATTATTATTATACCATTAGGCCAAATACTTTTCTGGGTAAGCTTGTCTAGCTCGGTTCTAGCCTCGATATACTGTCGAGGATCAAGGAATTCAGAGTACGAGGCGGGATTAGGGGGTAGGGGGTATGGAGAGGTATATAGATTTTTAGATCGATCTAGAATTCCCGTGTTCCTTATTTAAACAACGCGTTCGTTCCACAACACGGTTCCAACCCATGACTCTAATCAATATCTCCAGCAGTCACCCCAGGCAGAGAGCTTCACGAAGTCATCATGTAAAGCTCTCCACTCAGGCCCATTAGTATCTCAATTATAAGGTCTTTCGTTTCAGGCGTCATTCACTCCACTGACACTCTTCATCATGCATTTTTTATATACTATTTGTCGTCACATTTTTATGTCTTGGCATACCTCTTTAGCTTCCTTCGCCTACATGCATTTCCTCATGCAAGCTCTTGTATATCTATCGATGTCTATACCTTTTCGAATGAGGGTCTCATTTACACATTCCAAACATTCTTCGCTCGGTACGCTATCATTTACTTTACCTCGATATATTTGTTTCGTCAGTTGTTCATCTTTCATTCTCTCAACATGCCGAGACCATCTCAATGAATTGCTCTCACATTTGTCAAACAGTGTTTCCTCTACACCACATTCTTTGAGGATTTACGCATTACTGACTTTGTACATAGCGCTTTACCGAACATATTGCGCAGGAGTTTCATACCAACCGTGTCCAGGTCTTGCTACCATACAACACAGTGGGTGCGATTACAGAATTATATGTTGCCATTTGCAAATTAATTGTTTATAATAATTAAATAAACGTATAATAGAATTTTTATGATTTCTAAATCTGTCTCCATTAGTTCTGCCTAACAATGAATATTTAAGAGATTCATTCAAAGATAAAAAATCATATCGTTGAAATGAACAACTTTACCGCACTATATATTAATTTTTTGACCATTGAGCGTCACGTCGTGACGATTGAAACCTAATCTTTTGGAACTGAACATTGGTCTGTGCCGCTAAGAAGTAAGAACCTCGAGAACATAAATCGCACTTTCTCGCACTCCCTCTGGCAGATTGGGGTTGAAAGAAGTAATTCGCAATCATTTGACTACTTCCTAGCTCGCCGATATTTATGGCGCACGAAGTATAATAATAATTTCCGGATTTTATCACGGGTCGACCTACTCACTCATCTACCCTTCCTTTTCACAATGCCCTCCCCCTCTAATCCCTTCCCATCCCTTCCCATCTATTACCAAGCACTTGGCTCACCCTCCTCTTACCACAGAGAGGTGAACAGAACAGCCATCCAGTATTTCATGGCTCGCAGCATATTGCTAGCTCTGTTAACATAGTCATATTCGTCGCAGCAATTGCGCTCATGGGGCCAAAAGTCACTCACCGACACGTGCCCCGCTATATTCACCCTCGTTTTTGTCTCGAAAAACGTTAAAAGGACCCTTTTGCCCCCGATCGACCAATCATCACTCGCTAATATGTATGTATAGGAAAAATAGCCATATTATGATATATGATATCTGCTGGATTATAATCCACCACTTACTGAAAGAGTTGTCGATTCCATGGAATTTTACTGCTTTGATTCATACTGTGAGCGTCTATGAATCACGTGATCGGTTTTCAGTTTTTTCTCGATGCGACACCCTTGCTTTACGACTTTACGTGACCGTTTTCTAATGTTTTTTATGCATTCTCCATCACTCCATTCACGCGTGTCTTTTCGTAAAATAACACAAATTGACATAAAATGAAGTTCATTAAAACATAATATACCAACTCACAAAATCGCAATTGTTCAGGAGAGACAAAAAACTTTCTAAAAGGACAGATTATGAATTTAAAAGAAACAGAAAAAAGCTACTCCTAAGATGTCGGTGAGCTGGACTGAACTATGAAAAGATTGATTAAAAACAGTGATTAAGTGCCAAGGTACACTATAGTAGTTCAAAGTCGGATTTTGATCGAAACTATCTATCTCCAACGATTTCAATATTTTTTGTTTTTAGTTTCAAGCTTTGAACTAATGAAATCATTTTTTTGCGATCTGATCTTCAATAAGATCAATGAATGCATCCTCTGTAATATAAAAGTGTCAATCAATTACTATTTTATGGCATTATGGTAGCGAGACATGGACCTGTAAAGGGAAGGACAGGAGTAAAATTAACGCGATTGGCATGAGACCTCTGTGCACAATATACAAGAAAACACTGATGGACAAAGTGCAAAACGAGATAATCCTCAAAGAATGTGGTGCAAAAGAGACAATAGTTAACACATGGGAAAGAAATCAGTTGAAATGGTTCGGACATCTTGAAAGATGAAATGAAAGATGAACGACTGACCAAACAAGTGTATAAAGGTAAAGTAAATGGCAGAATGCCCAGAGGCAGACCGCCCAAAGTATGGTTAGAATCTGTGAATGAGACACTAATCCGAGGAGACATAAGAAGCCATAGAAACACGGGAGCTTGCATGAAAAAATGCATGGACGTGAAGGAAGCAACAATAGTATGCCAGGACAGAAAAATGTGGCGAAAAATAGTTTGTAAATAGAGTGACAATAGAGTGAATGACGCCTGAAACAAAGACCTTGGAAACTATTGGGCCCAAGTGGGGAACCACACAGAATAATTTTGTGAGGCTCTTCACTTGGGGTGATCGCTAGAGATATTGATCAGCAACCTGGGTCGGAGCAGTGTTGCGGAATGAACGTATCGTTTAAATAAATAACACGAGAATTCCAGATTAATCTAAAATATCTATACCTAACACCTATATACCTTATATCTGTATACCCACCTACATCGCTACTATTTTCCAACCGAGAAAATCACGCCTACCCTGAAAGGGAAATGGCTTAATGGTATAATAATTACAATAACTGCGTCTCTTTTTGGGTTAATATCCGTATACCTTCAAGAAGCAGACTTCCCACTTTTTCTAATAACCCAACTTTCTGTATTATATATATATATATATATATCACGAGTTTAAAAAACCTTAGAGCCAATAAAAACGGTTTCTTTAGGGATTTCATTCAGACTGTTACAGTTCGTCACCATTCAAATCACAGGAAACCTTAAAAAAGACTTTTAAAAACTGTGTAATTACATTATGGTAGTAAGTTTAGGATAAGATTTTAATTAGATAGTATTTGGTTGATTGAACTGATTAATTTGGTTGATTCAGTCGAATGTTCTGTTGAATCAATCAAATTTTTCTTTGATTCGACCCGAAGAGCCCGCACAAAATACATTGCAAATGGCTCTTCCTGGAATTGCCTTATCGTTGGATATTTTGTTGCTCATGATATCCGAATCAAAAGTTGTCCTTAGAACAATCTTCGGAAAAAAGCCCTCTAACGACCAGCTGAGATCAAAGATTGATTTTTGTGGGTCGATTCATAAGTTTTCAGCAAACATTAAATTTAACAAAAGAGCGCTCTCCTATGTTATATTTCACTTGGCATTTTCTAAAGATTCCACAATCGAACCCGGTTCGCTGCCTCAAAGAAACTTCTTCGGGGAAGTTTCCCATCAGGAGATCATGCCGATCCAGGTATTTTTCGTGCAACTTCTCCGGGGAGTTTTACCTCCAGGAGATCATACCGATCATCAGTTCAACCAAAAAAGTCAACTCGATATCCAGGTATTTTTTTGCAACTTCTCCGCGGAAGTTTCCCACCAGGAGATCATACCGATCACCAAATCGATAAAAAATATCGAATCGATGTCCAGGGATTTTTCGTGCAATTTCTCCGCGGAAGTTTATCTCCCGGAGATCATACCGATCACCAGTTTAAAAGAAAAAGTTAACTCGATATCCAGGTATTTTTTGTGTCATTTTTCCGGGGAAGTTTCCCACCAGGTCGATCAAAAATGTCAACTCGATGTTCAGGTATTTTGCGTGCAACTTCTGCGGGAAGGTTTACATTCAGAAGATTATACCGATCACCAGCTCGACTAAAAGAGTCAAATCGATATCCAGGTATTTCTCATGCACCTTCTCCGGGGACGTTTCCCCCAGGAGATTATACTGATCACCAGGACAATCAAAAAATGCAATTCGATATCCAGGTTTTTTTGTGAACCTTCCGCAGAGAAGTTTCCCATTAGCAGATTATATTGATTACTATATCGACCAAAAACGTCAACTCGATATCCAGTTGTACGCTGAAACACTTGTCACGTTCGCTGTTCTTTCAGTACAAAAATACTGAAATTCAAGTAGCTTACTGTAAAGTACAGGAGATTCAATAAATGTCCCTGAATTTCCAGTAACATGTACTGGATAACCAGTGAAGGAATTGAAATTTCAGTGAATAGTCACCTTTCACTATTACTTGATTAGAAAAAGTTAATGAAACTTCAGGGACGCTTAATGACATTTATGAATTTTCTTTCTACTGAAAAATGAAGAAAACAGTAAAACACTTGATTTGTAGTATAAACTTAAATTTTAAATTGGAAATGTTTAATTGTCTGGATGATGTCGAAAAAAATGATGTTTTCCTTTAGTAATAGGGCAACATGGGGCAAAACGGTACGATTTTGCTTTAGGATTTTTTTTCTCATACTAAAATACTTTATTTTTTGTATTCGACACTATAGGTGCCTTAACCAACTAATAATGTAGTCAAAAAAAAGTTTGGCATTGAAAAATGCCATGTTCTACTTTTTTTATTGATTTTTGAAGAAAGGTTTTTTTCCCATTTTGCCCCTTGTGCGGGGGAAAACGAGACGCTTCGTCAAATAGAAAATAAAATGTATTATGAACAAAATTAATTGAGAAGACTAAATAAATAAATAGTACAGTTACAAGAACTTGTTGTCACACGTTTTATTGTCCATTTTTTATATAAAAATGACCAAAATCAGGCCTTACAAAATACACAGACATGAATTTCGTCTCCCTCCTCACTGTCGAACCCTGCGCAAGATTGATGAGCCCAAGTGTCGCACGAATTGCATTGGACCCACTGTTCGATCGAAAAATCGTGACCGTACAACCAAACGCATCCTTCGATTACTGCATTCGGCAGAATTCGAAAGCAATGTTCTGTTATATCACGCGGGGTGTCCCGTTTTGCCCCTGCCCATTCTGCCTATGGTGCTGAAGTAATTTCAATTGAACAAACATTTATATTACTCACGTATAGTTGAAAATCAGTCAAAATTATAACTGGGATCGAAAACGATCCATGCATCTCATAACTTGGAAAATAACAACAAAATTATAACAAATTTAAATAGGAAATCTCGGGAACGACTCAAAACGAAGTTCCTACAATTTCCAGTAGATGGCGTCACATCACAGAGAAGATGCAATCATTATCTTGTTTTGCCCCTTGTCATTTTGCTCTATGTTTCCCTACCATTGTAGATTCCTGGACGTACAGGTCTGTACGGGTTTTGTTTTTGGCCCATAACTCTTTTTCCATGATAATATTTTTGGGCTCTTATTACACGGTTTTGAATGTCTATTGAATAGTTTACTTCTTGCGAAAAAAACTTATATATAATCACGATGCAAAAAAAAATGTTTACAGTGGATTTTCTGGATGTCTTCAAATCTGCCGAAAAAAATTTTGTGGTGTAGCTTAGGACAATCAGTCATCCCCATTAACTTTTCCGCTTCTAACGAGACATGCTGAAATGTCCAGTGTGAAAAGTAAATAAAAATGATCGGAAGTGTGATTATTTTGATTACTAACACTC
This sequence comes from Andricus quercusramuli, assembly GCA_932178445.1. Taxonomy (NCBI): domain Eukaryota; kingdom Metazoa; phylum Arthropoda; class Insecta; order Hymenoptera; family Cynipidae; genus Andricus; species Andricus quercusramuli. Next base: position 78,785 of record CAKNXH010063005.1, on the reverse strand, counting down.
AAAAGTTACTCCTAGGATGATTTTCAGTGGAAAAAATAGCGTAAAGGTGTCACAAAACGTGTCCCAACCTATAAACTTAACGGCATTTTTTCATTGTTGAAAAATAAGTGATCTGCACACTGTGCAAAATTATCTTCAGAAATAACATTTAATTTCATTCTCAACACATTGAACTCACTCACCTTGCAATTTCGATGTAAAATGTTCAGTTAATAAGCGTTCAATAATGTCAACACGATGATTTCTATACTTCTGGTAAACATACTATTTGGTGCAGCCGCTTCAAGCATTAGCCATGTTCTCGAGTTAAAATATAAAGTGAGCTACTATTGATACTAATATGTGACAATAATAACAGGTGGCCCCAGTGAAAAGCAAAGGAGAAAACGCGCTGTCCCAACCTATACAGTGTCCCAACTTGTACTACTCTCCCCTAAGGTAAATGCACCTATTAGCGTCCGTGTAAGGGTAACGGCAGAATTTAAGACCAATAAACAAAAGTAATCCATACCGATTCGCTAAAGAACTATTACTGATCTAAGAACATAGATTATTTTATAGAAGAAAATTTTTGTTTGGACAAATTGCTACAAATTGCACCAGAAAATTCGAAAATCAGGCAAAGATGTCATTGTACGTCGTGTCGACCGCCTGATTCGTTTTTTTGATGTATTTGCATCCGCGCGGGTTGCCCCTATTTGCGACCGGACGCAAACTGGTACTTGTACCATTTAGCGTTCACGCGATAATGAGTCGTTCGGTCGCAAATAGGGACAGAATTTGTAGGACCCTATTCGCGTCAGTTCTTCAAATGTTATGATAGACACGAATTATTCCGATCAAACTTACGTCACTTTATAGGTTGTACCGCAGAAAAGAACAGTGCATATCAAAAGAGAAATATTTTTCACATCACTCACGACAATTTTTAGCATAAATACACTCACAGTTCAATTAATTCGAATATTTCAAACATACGGACGCACGCATGTACATCAAAATGTTGTTGGCTATAGTTAGCGACTATTGTGTGAAATAAATAATAGAATAGCTTGTTGATGTGGATGCACACGACACTTGACTTAGCCGGCCATCATTTCTTTGGATCCGCAAAAATGACAAAATTGACAGTCCGTTTGACACTCCGTTTCACAGTCCGCTCTACTAACAATTTGCTCTCTGCGCAACGGTAAACACAAATGGCCACTTACGGCGCGCAACATGAAAGATGAAATTCGTGTTATATTTCTGAATTTCGATAAAACGCATATTTGAATGGACGCGCATGTAGAGTTTTGTCAATAGAATAAAATAAATACTCTTCATGAATCAATAAGTATAAAGATTCAGTTAATTTACTATTATTATATCAGGTTATGACGCAAATAGGAGCGCGGACGCAGATGGGTGCATTTACCTTATAGCCATAATTTGAGCGAAGAAAAATTCTCGAAAACACTACATTCCGGAACATATTCATAATATCTAAAATTCCTGAAAATAAAACAAGAATCCAAAGATCAAATTTGGACAACCACCACAAAATGCTCCTATTGCAATTCCTAAAAACAAAAACAAAATTGGTTTCTTTGGACAGTAATAAAAAGCAAGGAAAGAAAAATAAGAAGGCAACCAACCAAATTCCCTTCCTTCACTTTTTTATTTTTATTATTATCAAATAACAATATGGACGCATTTATAATATTTACCAACGTTTCGGTGCTCATACCTGGCTGCCACTATTCTTCACAGAAAGGATAAATAAAAATCATATATCTTTAGTAGATTTTTTTACTTCGATTTAAGGGAGCGGAGTCACTCAAATATAGACATTAAATGATCGAGAGATAATTAAACGTTTAACCTTTCACTTTCGGAGGTGGGGATATGCAGCGGCACACATGAGAGTATACGTATATTATGCACATGTTTGAAGAATTTCGAGGGGGGGGGGGGGAAACCCGCCTCATTCCCCCCTGACTACATCCTTGCTTGACATACAAAAATTACTAATGGACTGAAAATTTTAGAAAGACACTAAACAATATGCGTGAAACCTTAATCTTTAAAACGTCATTTCTCATAATAAACATTTTTTCTGCTGAATTATTCACTGAAATGTGAAATTTCTGAAAAATTGAGGGGTTTATATTTTTTGGACGTAGAGTAGACTCAATAGCATGAAACCTGCACCCATAAAAATGAAAGGTTTTGGAGTTATGTAAAGAATTCTTATCATCTAATAACTTTAGTTCCCATAAAGCCCATATATATTTCTCTCTGTATATATGAAATAGCCTTAACAGAATATCGAAACTCTATCGGCTGTGAAGGTATATTCTCTTTCTCTATTATTTTTCGCGTTGGCATATAAAAGTAGTGCACGGGTTTGCATCTGCACCTCAAATCCAATTTGACATTGTCAATAAAAAAAGCGAAAACGAGGAGAATGGCAATGACAATGACAACGAAACACCGAAGGGGGGAAAGATGGTTGAGTTGAAACTCTACTACTCCGATGAGAAGTGAAGGAGTAGAGGGAGGAGCATGGGAGGGCGAAAAGAGGGTCGATTGGAGAGAGGAGGAAGAGAAGGCGGGAGTAGCTTAAGGGTGGGAGAATCGTGGGATGAGAATATGAGATGAGGAAAAGGGAAATATGTTGGAGCCCAGAGAATGTCAGAAAAGCAGCAAGAGGGGATGGTAAAAGATTCAGGGTGGGAGAGATAGAAGGAAGAGGTTAGAAACGTAAAAGGTTTTGAGATAAATCAAGAGAAACTTATGTAGAAAGTAGAAAACTAGAAATTAGAAAACCAGGCAGTAAAAAAAATAGGCAGTGAAAAAGTGCATGATACAAAGTAAACCTCGGGATATCAAAACGTTGCATACAATTCTGATTATCAACTGCGGATCAAAATCATCCACTTTTACGGATCCAAAATTAATTTTTACACATCTTTATTGATATCCATCGAGTAGCAGTTGTTATACTTTTGATTAAAAGTCGTAGATTAGTCCTGCCTGACATATTTCTAAAAGAAGTGTCTACGCGGGTACTGGAGGACAGAAAAAACTGGGGTTTCTATTAGAACTAATTTTTGGTTCCAAAGGAGCTGCGGCAAAGACGAACCTCTTTTGCTGAAAAGGAACCCAAAATAATAAATGGTTTTTGAATGAACCTGAAGTATATATTGAAACGGTTCCAATAGAGCCCTTTTTTCACTTCTGCCTTAAATCACTGTGAAGATTTTACAAGTTAATGATGCACATTTCACTTTGTAATTCGTATTAAATAATATTGCACTGGGAAAAAATTAATGAAGAAACTAGAATTATAGAAATTAAGCATTCTTGGAAGGAAAATAGTGCACATGAAGTATGACAGTTTTTAAAGTTATGTTGAACATCTGACGAACATCTGACGTTTTCAACTGCGCATGTACCAAAAAAGCACGATACTATTTACAATTATATAATACACTCTTGCAATATTACGTTAGTATTATATTTTTAGGAAGTTAGGTATTTGTGTCATTCAATTTAATTCATTTTCAGAAAGAATACAAAGTGTCTGTTAATATTTATCTGTATAATTATTAATATTACCTATTGATTTCAAAAAGGCCCGCGATTTTCGGCACATGCGCAGTTCAATATATGAAATGCCATCTATCGGATATCAACGAACTAAAAAGGAACCCTAAAAAAGAGTTCTATTGGACTGTCAGTTCTAAAATCTAAATGATACCAACTTTTACTTGAGCCGCAACATCACCGAACCCTCAGTTTTTTCTGTGAAAAATCCGGCTATTCGTACCGTAATTTAGGTGCAAACAACAACTTCTCCTGTAATTCATATAGAAAACAAGCAGCTATTCGTGCCAAAATTTCGGTACACGTATTCACGGACATTTCTAAAACAATGGATAGTTCAAGTTAAAGTTCAAAAAATTAATTTTCAACAAAAAAGCGACGTTTACCTTATAACATTTTTAAAAAATTTCATTTTTTCAGTTTTTCAGCCTTACATAAAGAAATCAAATAATATTCACTATTCCTCTCAAGAACGTAGCTAATTAGAAATTATTATGACGAAATGAGTATGAAAAATAGTCCATTATAAATTAAAAAGTTGTTACAATCCGCTTCGGGAACATTTAAAAAATAAATCTAAAAATCACAATGCCTTTGTATCTGACCTTATGGTATATAAATTATCTTTAATGTCGTGTTGATATACAATTAAGTCCTCGCGATATTGTATTACCTCTTTCTAGAATAATCACCCATTTACCCTTTATCAATGAAAAGCTGTGAAAAAAAACTATGTGTACAGTTCCGTATGGACTACCGCGAAAACTGTTGTTGTAATTACCTTATTATTATTTTCATTAACACTAAAAAATTACAAAGAGAATCGCATGGAATTTCGGAAAAAGTCCACAAAAAGTCACATTAAATTTTCAGAGATAATCTAAAGGAGCAGTATTAGACACTGAATGACTGCAGTCATAATTTGATTTGTTCAGAAATATAGAGTACATCATTCTCACTGATTTTCAAATATTATTTGGATAATCAAAATAAACTTTAAAGCTTAGATAATTTTTGACAATAGTCATTCAGCTTGAAAGATTCTGAATCTTGGTTCAAAAAATTCCTTTCTGAAGATTTTAAACTTGGATTATTTTCAAATGAGAGATGATTATAATTAATATTACTTTTGAACTTCAGAAACATTCATTTTAAGCATTTAAAACTAAAAATTACTCAAAAATAAAGGCTTTAAATTTGAGACTGTATAATTTGAATATATGAAATTATTCATGTTTTTTGTAATAGGGCAATTTGCACAAAAATAGGGGCATAAGTTCTCATAAATAATAACAATAAAGATACAATATTGAATATTATATGAAACGCTTTAAATTCCTGATATTTTAAGTCGCAATATATCGCATTTTCAACGAAGGAGCTAAATTTTGAACCTAAAGACGAATTTTTCACAAAAGAGTTGAGTTACCTAGTTAAAAAGTCCAAAACAGAAGTGAATTTTTGTTGCATGTAATTTTCAAGCAGATAAAGTCGAATTTTTTCGCATCGAAACAAAACCAGATTTGATAGAATTGACATGGTAACCATTTCCCATGTGTTGGGTGAATCTTAACATGTGAAATTGATTTTTGTGGCAGGTGAAGAATACTCTGGAATCGATGTGAAGATTGCATTTAATTTTTTCTGTGCTTAGAAAACATTTGACGTTTAAACGCGCCTTATTGAAAAATACGACATCGTAAACGACATCGTAAACAACATCGTAAACGGCATCGTATACGATGCCGTTTCTGATTTTTAGAAAATTTTTAATTAACAAAATTTAAATAATGCAAATATAAATATTTAATAGACTGTGCAAACTTGAGGTAAATTATATAACGGTACGACTATGGGAGCTTCCATAAAGGATGTCAAAGTTTTTTGGCGAATTTTCGGCATGTGACCCCCCCCCCCCCCCCCTCGTGTCACGTCACGGTGGGTGGATTATTGCTATTAAAAATTAGCAAATTCAGTGAAAAAATTTGTTTATGCTGTCTTAGATGGAAAATGCTCAAGTAGACAATAACGTAATTGTAAATTTGTGCACTTTAACGTCTGTGCTTTCCCTAATTTTCTATCACTAGGGAAAAGGATTTCGTATAATTGATCTGGATTGAAAATGAATATAACATTTATTAAATTCGAGGGACAAGAATACAATCTCTTAGAGACGAAAGTTCTTTCCAGACTAACTCATTCAGCGGTCTCAGACCTCACACTTCGCCCTAAAGTGGGGCTAATAAAAACAAAGTTTATCGTCTAATATACTATGACGAAAAGAAAGAAGGAATATAATATAGAGTAAAAAATATGGTATATATGTAGTGTAGTCGATCCTACATAATACGTGCAAGCTAGTCAAAAAATTAAAATTATATAAAATAAAATTACTTCTATTATACATACTCCCCCCGTTGAGAGAGTAAGCGATCAACATTCAGGTTTAATTAGCTTGGTCGTCGATTGGTAGGAAACCAATTTTTTTTACAGGTCTTTTTAAAAGATTATTAGCAGTCTTTACAGTTACACTCCTAACAATACCATCGCTTCCAGGATGCAACTGGTGAATTCTCGCTAAAGGTCATTGCATGCAAGGAATATTATCGTCCTTCACAATCACAAGCATGCCTTCTTTCGGATTGACAGTATTAATATTCCATTTTTTACGTACAGTTAATTCGTTGAGATATTCGATGCTCCATCTTTTCCAGAAATCTTGTCGAATTTTAGACATTAATTGCCATGCAGACAATCGATTCGAAGGTAAAGGCTGAAAATCAGGTTCAGGTAAAGCAATCAATGAATCACCGATTAAAAGGTGTCCTGGTGTTAGAGCAGATAAATCGTTAACATCTGACGAAATAGGAGTCATTGGTCTTGAATTCAAAATCGATTCTATTTCGATAGAAGAGTGTTGAATTCTTCAAAAGTAAGGAGTGCATTTGATGCCACTCGCTTAAAATGATGCTTATAAGATTTCACGCCAGCCTCCCACAATCCACCGAAATGTGGAGAGGAGGGTGGAATGAAATGAAAATCAATGTTGTTGTTGTTAGCAAAGTTAAAAACGTTATCTTTAAATTCTTTCGATTTGAGAAGATCGTACAACTCATTGAGTTCGTTTCTTGCACCTTGAAAATTAGTAGCATTGTCACAATATATTGACTCAGGTTTACCACGGCGAGCATTGAAACGCCTTAACGCGCCTAAGAAACCTTCAGTACTCAAGTCGCTTACTACTTCAATATGAATTGCTTTTGTAGCCATACATACGAAAACAGCCACGTATACCTTTAGTTTTTCATGATTTCTATATTTACGTTCTTTAATATAGAAAGGACCACAATAATCGATGCCCACTCGATTAAAAGGTCTAGTTTTAGTTACGCGAGCGTTAGGCAAAATACCCATCTTGTACTCGGCCAATCTTGGTTTGGCGCGAAAGCAAATTACGCATTTTCTGATGATTTTTTTAATTTTATTTCGTCCATCTATAGGCCAGTACTTTTGACGCATAGCATATAAAGTAGTCTGTACACCTGCGTGATAGTGCACGAAATGATAATTTGTAATTATAAGATCAGTTATAAAATTCGATTTAGGCAATATAACGGGATGCTGCTTGTCAAAAGAAAGATTAGAATTTTTTAAACGCCCTCCTACTCGTAGTAAGCCCTCTGCATCAATAAACGGATCAAGGTTATAAATTCGACTTTTATTGCTTAAGGATTTTTCATCGGTTAAACTCTCTATTTCTTTATAAAAACAGGATTTTTGAACAATTCGAATTATAACCGTTTCAGCATGATTCAGTTCTACTGTTTTCAAATGATTCTTGTATTGGCGATACTCTGGTAAGAACCTATAACATAGAGCAATTACTCGTTTCAATTTCATAAATGAAGAAAATTTTTCTAAAAAGTTGATTTCCAGGTTAGTTTTTAGACATTTAAGCGTTTTTGTTCCAGGTAGTATACCCTCATACTTTGCCTTAAATTCCGATTTTGGCCAAAATTCTTTATCTTCACTTAGCCAAGTAGGCCCATGAAACCACAATTTACTTTTTGTGAAATTGTTAGGCAATTGCCCTCGTGATAGTTCGTCAGCAGGATTATCACTCGAACGAACGTGATACCATTGATTGATTTCAGTTTTACTTTGTATTCCTGCGACTCGATTTGCTTCAAAAACGTTTAAAGCATTAGGCTGTTTATGTAACCAATGTAATACAATCTCTGAGTCTGTCCAAAAAATTACAGTGTTAAAAACAGTGGGAAGTGAATTTTTAA
>CAKNXH010063005.1:47181-60902 GCA_932178445.1 Andricus quercusramuli | reverse complement strand
GTATTTAAGCATTTCAGCGCTAATATTGTCTATACCCGCAGCCTTACCGTTTTTCAAGTTCTTAATTATATCTCTGACCTCAGTGACACAGACTTTTTCAATTGGGTTTTCTAATGCATTATCTTCTATGTCGCAGTTTTGTTGTCCGATATTTTCACCTCCCAATAGTTCTTTGAAAGACTCTTTCAAAGCGTCTACTATTCCGTCTATATCATATAGCATTTCGCCTTTGCTGTTTCTCATGCTAGCAAACTCTGTACTTTTACTTTCCTTCAACTGTTTTTATAATAGTTTCATAATTCCTTCAAAGTAGTTTATTATTTTATTCTCTTCTTCTGTTCTGATTTTCTCTTTACTCTCTTTGACTAGTCGTTTAAGTTTCCTATTTTTGTGTCTGTAATTATTTTTAAGTCTAGTTCTCTCCTCATCGCTAAGACCTGTCATGTTCAGCGTTTTATTGTGCGCTTCTTTCGTTTCTTTTTGGGCTGCCGCAATTTCATCGTTCCACCACGCATCGCCAGACTTTCTTCCTACAACCGCTGTACCACATACTTCGGTCGCAGTTTTGACAATGACATCCCGTAATAAAGTCCACGCGCCCTCTATATCTTTATTGCTTATAAGCGCTTCCCACGTTGCCCTATCTATGCTTTCAGTTAACCTCTTTTTAAACTCTGTTTGCACTTCTTGTCTCTGTAAATTTTCAATTTTTATTCGTGTTTGTTTCGTTTTCTTTGTTTTCTTTGTTCTCCATCCCCGCCCTAAGTTTATTTTGCAGACTAAAAGGTAATGATCAGAATTGCATTCGGAACCCCTCATGACTCTTGTATCTTTAACTAGTTCTCTTAATCTTTCATCCGCAATAACAAAGTCAATTATGCTGTGGCTATTTCCTTTACGCCAGGTGTACATGTGGATCATTTTATGTCTAAACCAAGTATTTGTAATAAATAGGCCCTTTTCTAAGCATAAACTAACTAGCTTTTCCCCGTTATAATTTTTTCTTGTTGGATCTCCAAAATTACCTAGCACCCTTTCTGTATCTGTATCCTGACGTTGGACACCGACCCATCCGTTCATATCTCCTAGCAAAATTATTCTTTCACCTTGATCGCAAATACTTATTGTATCATTTAGAGTGTCCCAGAAGGCGTCCTTAACTTCCCTCGAATCGCTATCAACTGGTGCGTAGCACGCTACGATAAATAATCTTCTGATTCCTACCTTCATTCTAGCCCATTAGGTCTAAAAATTTGCTTTTAACCTTTTTTTTCTCACGAGAAACGTGATGAGATTGTATTCGTTGAAGCCGAAAAAGGTTTAACAAAAGAGAACTCACAATCACTAAATTTCAGTTGTTGATGGTTTGCATTATGAGAATTAATCCGGTTTTGAGAACTTGTGGAGCGGGGCAAAAAACGAAGCGTTACAACCCTACAATATTATTTGAACTCTCTGTGCTTCGCCACGCTCTACAAGTACTGAAAACCTATACTAGTTTTTTTAATCATTAAAATCTTCAATTATGTAAGTTATACTTGATATAAATATTATTATACTATTATTAATGTATACAGAGTACTCTCTCTATTTAAAATTTCTCCACGGTTTTTTGTCCCACGATTGACCCTGGGGCAGAATCAAGGAAAAATATTCTAAAAATATGTTCATTCGTTATTAACATGCTACAAAGACTTACCTTTAAAATTGCTTTATCCTTTTAAAATCATGATATATTTCTTTACAAAATAAATTTTGTTAAATTTATTTTACAATTGAAATAAAATTGTAAAAAATAAATTTTGTAATGTTGAGATAAGTATTTTAAAACATTAAAGGTTTTGTAAAGTTTTAATATATTAAGAAAGTATATGAGGTCAAGTTAGTAACTTTTCGGCCTTTTCTCCTAAAATCCGCAAAGTTGTAATCAGAGTCTAAAATAGATTGAAAAGAAAGGTAATTATCAGAGAAAGATTTCAAAATTATTTTTTTTTCAGCTGAAAATTAAAATATACCCTTTCTGGTTGAAAAATTATATTTTTCAGTTGACAAATGCAACTATCTGGTTGTAAATTCATGTATTTTTTGTAAATTCCATCTTTACCAATTTTGTTAGAAATCCTTCTATTTTTTTGTTAAAAATTAATTTTTAATGAATATTTAATTATTCCGTTTTTTAAACTTTTCTTTTTTGGTTAAAATTCATTCCTTTCATGAAAACTGAATTCATTTGTTGAAAAATGACTTTACTTTTGTTCACAATTAATTTTTTGAAATGATAATGTAACTATGCCATTTTGGTTGAAAATTAGTTTTTTTCAATCACAAATTCGTCTTTTTGATTGAAAATTCATCTTTTCGGTGGAAAAATCAATTTTTTGGTTAAAATTTTTAATATTTTTTTAAACTTCGTTCTTTTTTTAATCATTTTTGTTTTCACTAAAAATGTTACTATGGCATTCTTGGTTGAAAATTCACCTATTTGATGGAAAATTCCTTTTTTTTGTTGGTTGCAAATTAATTTCGTTGGAATTTCGTATTTTTTTAGAAAACTATTCGTTTGAAAATTCCTTTTCTTGGTTGCAAATTCATTGTTTTCCATTCAATTTGTTTGGTTAAAATGTAAATATTTTGCTAAAACTTCGTTCTTTTATCACCTTTTTTACCGAAAATGTAACGATTCAATTTTTGGTTAGAAACTTATCTTTTTTAATTGCAAATTCAACTATGGGGTTAAAAATTCATTTTTTGGTAGAATATTACTCTTGTTGTTTGTGCATTCATTTCTTTGTTCAAAAATTTAACTATTCAGCTGTCAATTCGATCGTTTTTTTGTTTTGTTCAAATTTAATTTTTTGAATTGAAAATTTAACTGTTCCATTTTTGGTTGAAAATTTATATTTTGTAGTTGAAAATTCATGTATTTCTTTGAAAATTAAACTATTTGGTCGAAACTTAAATTTTTTGTCTGAGAATGTGACTATACTCCATTTTTGGTTGAATAATTATTTTTTTAAGTTTAAATATTCATTTTTAAAGTCGAAAATTTTACAATTTTGTTCAAAATTTGTTCTTGATTTGAAAATTTTTCTTTTTTAGTTGAAAATTCATCTTTTTAGTAGTAGAAAATTATTCTTGTTTGAAAATCCATCTATTTTGGTTGAAAATTCATTTTTTTTGGTTGATAATAATTTCACTATTTTGTTGAAAATTTGTTGCTTTTTTTTGCTCGAAAGTTGAATTTTCTCAGTTTAAAATTCATGTTCTTTGTTATTAAATTATTCTTCCTGTTTAAAAAGTCATCTATTTTAATTAAGAATTTATTAATTTGTTTGAAAATGCATCTATTATGTACACCTTATGTTTTTTGTGTTTAAAATTATTTTTTTAGATAAAGATTAAACATTCCATTTTCCGTTAAAAATGTATCTTTTTAGTAGAAGATTCAACTATATGGTTAAAAGTTCATGTATTTTGTTTTAAATTAAGCTGTTTTGCTGAAATAATGTTTTTTTGTTGTTGTAAATTTATTTTTTAAACTGATGATGTAACCGTTTTTCGTCGATAATTTATCTATTTTGTTGAAAATTTGTTTTTTTTTTGTTGTTTAAAAATTGATTTTTTAAATGTTGTATTCCTGTTTTTAGTAGAAAATTATTGGTTTGAAAATTAAATTATTTGTTTGCAAATTCAATATTTTGCTTCAAAATTTAAATATTTTGTTAAAACTTTGTTTTTTCGGGGGTAATAATTTATATTTTAATGGAAATACAAGTATTCCAGTTTTGGTTGAAACTTTATCTTTTTTGTTGAAAATTCAACTACGTGGTTGAAAATTCATCTTTTTTTGAAGAATATTGGTATTTTTGTTGATAAATTCATTTCTTTGATTGAAAATTTCACTATTTTATTGTAAATTCGATTGCTTTTTTTTATTCAAAATTAATTTTTCGCACCGAAAAGTAACTGCCCCATTTTTGGTTAAAAATTTATATCTTCCAGTTAAAAGTTCATTTCTTCCTTTGAAAATTAAACTATTTTGTCGGAAATTATATTTTTTATTTCATTGCAATTATTTCATTTTTGGTTGAATACTTATTGCTTTAGCTTAAAATTCGTTTCAAAAGTTGAAAATTGAACAATTTTCTTGGAAAGTTTTTTTTTTCTTGAAAAATTATCTTGTTAGTTGAACATTCATCTTCTTTGGTAGCAAGTTATCATCCTTGTTTGAAAGTTCATCTATTTTAGTTAAAAATTCATTTCTTTAGTTAAATATTCTTGTTTGGGGTGTGGAGGGGTTAAAAATTAATTTTTTTCAACTGCAAACTTAAGCATAAACTAAAATTTTCAGTTAAAAAATGTATTTTGTTTAGTTATTTCTTATGTTGGAAGCTTAACTATTTTCTTGAAAATTTGTTTTTTATCTGTTAAAAAATAATTTTTTACTAAAAATATGACTAAGATACTTATGCCACACAAAATTTGAAACATTTTAGGCCGTGAAATCTTGTCTCCTGTGTATATATAGTCATCCGGGATTTTAAAACCGGAGTTAATTTGAAGAGGCAAGTCTTGCCTCTTCAAATTTCAAATTTACTTAAATGCTCTTGCCTGGCATGAGCATTTAAAATTTTATAATTGATTCAATTAAATTCCAATTAAATTAATTCATTTATTCAATTTTAATTCAATTTTATAATTAATTTAATTCATTAATAATTTAATTAATTAAATTAATTAATTTATTTTATTTTATACTTTAAAATGTTATCAATTTTATTTTCATTAATTCTATACATTAAATTTAAAATGATAATTATTTATTATAATTTAAACTTTGCAATATTCGAAATGGATGAAAAAATAAAACATAAATAATAAAAAATGAAATCACTTGAAAAAGATGAATATTATTAATCTAATCTTAAAATCCCATATACGTTCCTGAAAGACATATTAAAAAATATTTCGGGACTTCCTTACATGCATGGGTATGTCAGGTGTCATTCGCGAAAACAAAAATCAACCCAAACCTCCTAATAACCCACGAAACTGAATCGTGACGTCGGGCGAGCTCGGCCCTGCCCGAGCCACAAGTTCGTGCTCGTGCATTTTCGGCTTTATACGAAGCTGGTCTACGCAGCATGTAACAGAGCTGACTCACCGACACGCTACGTTTGCATGTGTTGCTCCCTGATGGGAAAGTGGTGGGGACCGAAAACCCCCACGTTCTGAAGATACTGTTTCCACGAGACTACAGGGAAAAACGGCTTGAGTTTTGGCCGCGAGGAGAAACGGTTTAGGCGTCTAAGCCGTTTCTGCCCTTAACGTATTTCAATCCGCTTTCCCTCTGGCGCTCATTCAAACCGTTGTTACGCTGAAGCTTTTCAAATTCGCTTTCGCTCCTCTACTAATTCCACACCGCTTTTACTCTCGGCTCGTCACTCAACCAACACTTGATCGTGAGCAGATGTTTTTGGAATTCAATATGGCGGTTTACAACGTGCAATTATTTGAATTTTGATTCACGCAATTTTTACAAACATAACTTGTCTGAGCTTTGCTTTAATTTCTATACCGCCCCCCCCTCTCTTTTTACAAACATTTTTTTCTTAGAACGAAACAAAGGCAGCAGAAATCGTCATATATATGTACATAGTTAAAAGTTTGTTATAAGGACAACCGCAGGATTTCGCCGGTAGCGGGTGCTGATCTGAAAAATTGCACCCGCTCCCGAGGAAATCGCGGTAAAATTTCAGCTGTAACCACGTCTCACGACCTTGAGATAGGTGGTTACAGTCTGCGACGAATTCAATACGATGATCCGGCAAAAGTCTTGTGCACCCTGAGGACACGGAGTGACCCAAAGACGATCTCTGTCTGCATTTTGTTGACACACAGGGATGCTCTTCAGGCTATTACCCATTGAAACCTTGGCACCTCCAAGAGCGCCGATGATCAAGACGATGAGCTGAACATAATATTCTGGATATAACCGTCGCAACTCCCTTATAAGGTCTTTATACCTCTCTTTCTTCCCTTTCTCCTTGGCTGTGACGTTTTTGTCCGCTCGTGCCGAAAATTCGATAACGAACATGGTTCGTTTCTCGAAGTGAAGGAGAACTATGTCAGGCCTCGAGTGCGCAACGGTAACAATTGTCAAGAATATGAAGTTCCAGTATATGCGGCACTTCTCATTTTCGACAATTGACTCTATTTCTCTAGGAGCGTTTAGCGGAGTGGTATTTGGGATAATGCCGCAAGAGTGACAGAGATGGTAATAAAGCACTCTTTGTGCCGCATTGTGCCTTTGGATGAAGGTCGTCACCGCATGAGATGGACAACTAGATAGTATGTGTCCTAGATGCTCGGGATGTGCATGACACGCTCTGCAGCTATCATCGGGAATGTCTTGGGTCAAAATGTGGCGACAGTATGCTAGAGTGGAAATGACACCGTCTGGACATGCCAAAATGAAACCCTCCGTGCCCGACTTTGAACCGAGTGATCTAAGGAAAGCGAACGTTAGCTCATACGACATCGACTGATCTTTCACATTTCTCTGGAAGATGATGTGCATCCTCTTATCGAGGAGCTGTTCGCGGAAGTTCTTCTCCTGTGCTTTCTTAATCCAAGCCTTAAGAGTGAGTATTCAAGATGGATGAGATTTGATGCATTTTGCTCAAACCCTGATATTGAAGTCAAGGCCGAGTGTTTCAGCAGCCTCCTCCGCTGCTTTGTACAGAAACGCCTCTTTGCCCACTTCTTCGTGTTCCCTGACCATTTTACGAAGAGGGTCTTGTCCATTTTCGACTATATGTGCTGTACCCAGAATGATCCTGTTGTGAAGACATTCAAGATTCGGTATTCCGCGACCACCTTAACGGCGTGAGATGTAAAGTCGTTGAACAGAAGCCTTGAGGTGCATGCTTTTGTTCATGTGCATAACCTTTCGGGACCCGATATCGAGGGATCTGAGCTCGTCCTACGTCCATGGAACTACTCCAAATGAATAGAGTACTACTGGGCCGGCAAGCATGTTCGTTGCAGATCCTTGGTTCCTCGCCAACAGTTCAAAAGACCATATCCGTCGGATGCGACGTTTGTATCTGCATCGGAGAGTATCCTTTATAGATGTCACATCCTGAATGCGGCTCTGTGGCACGCCCAGGTATGTATAGGTTTCTCCAGCGCAAAGGTATCGTATAGTGCTTTTGTCAACGAGCTCAGGATCTTCGGAGATGCCATTACGTTTTCCTTTCTTTAAATTCACTTTGGTGCATTTCTCTAACCCAAACTCCATTTCAATCTCTTGAGTGTACTCTTTGACAATTTTTAGAGCTAGATGTAGTTTTTCTTGACTTCTAGCGTAGATCTTAAAATCATCCATGTAAAATACATGAGTGACCTTATGCTTTCGGTTTCCAGGTTTGCCGCAGAGGTAACCTTCGGAACGGCGAAGTGCGAGAGATAGTAGCAATAATGTGAGGCGAAAGAGGAGAGGGCTCATGATGTCGCCCTGAAACGCACCTCTCTGAAAGGCGATACTCTTAGTGATCACACGATGTTTTCCAGATGAGATAGTAAATTTGGTTTTCCAAAGCGGCATTAATCTCTCTATGCACCTCATGATGTGTGGATGAACCTTGAAGCTTTCCAATAGACAGATGATAAGTCTATGGGAGTTTCAATCGAAAACTTTTCGGTAAATAATCCAGGCCATCGATAGAAATCGCTGATAGGATTCTGCGTCTTTACGGGCACATCTATCGATGTTCATACATCTCTCGCCACACAGGTCCAATTGTCCGAACAATTCTATCATTTAGGATAGCTGTGAAGATCTCACACAGTATGTTCAGACACGTTATTGGCCTGTAATTCTTAGGGTCAGCTGAGTCGCCCGTCTTCGGTAGGAGCACTGTGCGCCCTTCCACCAACCACTCTGGAATATGCTCTTCCGACTTTAGATGAGGTGAAAATTTGGGCCAGATGCTGGTGGGTTGAAGAAAACTTCTTCCACCAGAAGGTCTTGATACCATCTGGTCCCGGAGCGGAATAGTTTTTCATGCCTCTTAATACGTCTTCCACCTCCTCAGTAGTGATAGGTCAGCATTTCTTCTCAGGTATTATGAGGGCATTGCACAGCTCCTTGAAGCTATTTATGTTCTTTGAGTCTTCTTTAAGTGGATGTTGATCTTCGTAGACTTCTCTCCAAAATGTTTCGACCTTCTCTAGTTTGGGTGGATGGTCGACAGTAATTGGAGGGTCTTGGAAGAATTTAGACAGGTCAGATGAATCTGTTGACTTTCTCTGACCCACCTCTCTCTCAGCTCTGGACTTCTCCTAGCGTTATATAGTACTTGTATTCGGTCAACAATATGCTGCCTGATGGTCAGTAGCTTTGACTTGTTGAGTGTGTGATGACGGATCCGCAGTTCGCGCGAGAACTGTCGAACCTTGGCAGTAAAAGTCCTGCCAGATGTTATGTAGTCAATCACAAACCGAATGCGAGACGCATACTGTCTTGCCCAGCCTATCTTTGTGCTGACTCGATGTATTCGTCTTTTGGTCTCATGATCAACCGTTGGTTCTGTTTTACGGTTTGCATCTGCCAAAGCTCTCGCTGCATTGTACACACCACAATTGATAGTCCAGAGTTCGGATTCTTCGGAAAAAAATCCAGTTCAGCCAGAACTTTGGGCCTGGGAGAAACCTGAATGTTGATGTTTCTCCGGGTCCTATAGCATCGTACTTCCTCTATTGGATGCTTGTTCAAGGTTGGTCTTACTGTCGCCTCTCTTTCTCTGTTGCCGGCTTGTTCTGGCTGCGGTTAAGTAGGCGCTCCGCTTATATAACCCCTTCTCCGGAGTTCCTCGGCACGGTTTCGCAGACGTTTCCGCGAAAAATCCGGGAGCTCTGGGTGTTTCTCGCACCATAGAGTATGCAGTCGCGCCATGTAACCTTTTCGTTCAGGAGCCATACTGGCATCATGGCACTCCAACTCTAGGGTAGTCGGCATTGTTGCCCGACCCATTTTCGGGAGCCCGCTCGTTCGATTGTTTTGAACCGCACTTACTACAACTATGTTTGGTGTTATCAAAGTTGTTCCCACGAGCAGCTAGGGTAAAGGGTTCGTCCATCCTTGTAGAGCTCCGCATGCAAGGATAAGGCTGTATACTCTGAGAGGTTGCCCGGTATCCCAGAGTCACCGTTTGAGACACCTCGCCCAGGTGCCATTCAGCTTTCGGCCAGGATGTTACGCCTTCGCTTAGGGGTTATTCCTGCAGGACCATCTCTGGGCAATTGTCCGCGACTGCTTATTAATTATCGTATCTATATTCAGCAGAAACAGGGTGTCCCAGACTCAAGTGTCTGGACTTACGTGGCTGTATGAAAATTGGAAAAATAAATCGAAAATTCCTTTTCCAAAATTCAGTTGAAGTTTTAGTTTCGGAGTTATTAAATATTTAAGCTAGACCAATCAGGAGCGCAGTATAAACAATCGTGCGTACGTGAGCGGGAGTTCAAAGTAGTATAATGACTGCTGTTCTCCCCTCCCTAACCCCACTTTGGCGCTCGCTACAATACACTGCGTTAGAGTTGACTCACGCTCACGTACGCACGACTGTTTATACCGTGCTTCTGATTGGTCGAGCTCAAATACTTATTAACTCAAAAACTAAAACTTCAACTGATTTTTGGAAAAGCAATTTTCGATTCATTTTTTTAATTCTTATATAGCTATATAAGTCAGGATACTTGACTGGGTGTTTTTTTTTAACTTATTACCGACATTTTTTTCATAGGATGCTTATTTTTTGAGATATTTCGACATCTAAAGTTGAAAAAGCACCCAGTATATATATATATATATATATATATATATATATTATTAAAAAAAAAGTTAAACAACCACCGCAGGGGACCACTAAGAGCAACTGCCATCTAAAAATAAAATGTCAATAGCCTCCGGTAGAACCGCGGTAAAATACACCTATGGCCACGTCTCACATCCGAGAGATGGTTGGTCACAGGGAACGACGAAATCAAGACGACAGGCCGGCGAAACCCTCGTGTGTCTTGAGGACACGAAGCGACCCAAGGATGACAGCTTTCTGCATCCATCTCGCAAGTGCCTTGGAATATTTTTGGCACGCGGGTATGGCTTTCAGGTTACGAACCAGTGATAATTTAGCACCTCCGAGAGCACCTATCACAAGGACAATTACTCGTACCGAATATTTTGGGCACAGTCGTTGCAGCTCTCTTTTAAGGTCTTGATACCTCTCCTCTTTTTCTTTCTCCTTTGCAGTGATGTTGTATTCGGACGGAGCCGAGAATTCGATCACGAATATCGCTCGTTTCTCGAAGTCTTGGAGAACAATGTCAGGCCTCTAGTGCGCAACGGAGACTGCTGCCCGAAAATCGTAGTTCCAGAAAATCTGGCACTTCTCGTTTCGGACAATTGACTCTATATCCCTTGGAGCGTTCGGCAGGGCAGGGTCGCGACCAACACCGTAAGAGCGACAAAGGGTGTAATAAAGTACTCTTAGGGCCGCATTATGTCTATAGATATACGTTGTTCCTGCGTGGGTCGGACACCCCGATAGAATGTGTTCTAGGTACTCAGCGTGTGCATGACACGCTCAGCACCTATCACTGGGAACTTCTTGACATAAAATGCGGGCGCGGTATGCTAAGGTGGAGATTATACCGTCCTGGCATGCGAAAATAAAGCCCTCTGTACCTGAATTGAGCCCTGATGATTTGAGGAAACCAAAATTTTGCTCCTTTGACAAGGACTGTTTTTCTACATTTCTGTGAAAGTTTCCGTGCATAAGCTTGTCGAGTAGCTCTTGATGAAATTGTCTAACCTCTACTTTCTTTAATTCGGCTTTTAGACGTGAAGCATCTAGATGGAGTAATGCACTTTCCTCACTTCTGATGTTGAAATTCAGGCCAAGGGTCTCGGCAGCTTGCTCCGCGGCTTTGTAAAGGAACGCTCCTTCGCTTATCATCTCGTGGTTTCTGACCATCTTTAGGAGAGGATCTGTGCCGTTCGCAGCGATGTAAGCTGTACTTAAAACAATTCGGTTATGAAGACATTGGAGATTCAGAAGTCCGCGTCCGCCTTGACGGCGTGAAATGTATAATCGCGGAACTGACGAATTGATATGCAAGCTTTTATGCATATGCATGATCTTACGCGTGGTGACATCAAGGGCCTTAAGCTCGTTCTTCGTCCATTGAACCACTCCAAACGAGTAGAGTAGAACCGGGACGGCAAGCATGTTAGTCGCAGATACCTTGTTCAACGCCGACAGATTGGAAGACCAAATCTGTCGAAGAAGATGCTTGTATCTGCTTCGGAGAGACTCCTTCACTGATGTTACGTCCTGAATGCGGCTTTGAGGCACGCCCAGGTATTTATAGGTCTCTCCAGTGTTAAGATGTCTAATAACACTCATATTCACAAGCTCAGGTTCCTTGGGAACGCCACTAATCTTTCCTTTCTTTAAATGAATTTTGGCACAATTGTCCAATCCAAACTCCACGCCAATCTTTCATGTGTACTCCTTGACGATATTTGAAGCAAATCGAAGTTTGCTTTTACCAGCGGCATAGATCTTCAGGTCATCCATATATAATACATGAGTGACCTTATGCTCACGCTGATTAGTGTCGCCACAGAGGTATCCAGGAGAATTTCGTAGTGCGAGGGATAGAGGCAGAAGTGTGATGCAAAAAAGCAAAGGGCTCATACTATCCCCTTGAAAGACGCCCCTCTGGAAGGTGACCTTGTTCGTCGTCAGACGATGATTCCTAGATGAGATGGTAAATCTAGTTTTCCAAAGAAGCATCAATCTCTCTATGCATCTCATTATGTGTGGATGTACTTTCAAGCTTTCTAACAGACAGATGATAAGTCTATGAGAGGTTGAATCGAAAGCTTTCCGGTAGTCAATCCAGGCCATTGACAGGACGCGCTGATGGGCGGCAGCGTCTTTACAGACACACCTGTCAATTAGCAGGTTCTCTCGACAGCCTGCTACACCTTTCTTCGAGCCACGTTGTTCGTACATCCCTCGCCATACAGGCTCAATTCGTCGAACAATCCTCTTGTTAAGGACAGCTGTAAAGATCTTATAAAGTGTGTTTAAACAAGTTATTGACCTGTAATTCTCTGGTCTGGACAAGTTGCCTTTTTTCGGTAGGAGTATAGTGCGTCCTAACACTAGCCACTGCGGAATGGGCGTCTCTGATTTCAAATATGAGGTGAATATGCGGGCCAAATGTTGGTGTATAGAAGTAAACTTCTTCCACCAAAAGTTCTTGATACAATCTGGTCCAGCACCGGAAAAGTTCTTCGTGCCTCTGAGTGCTTTTTTCACCTCTTCGGCAGCGACTGATAGGCACTCCTCCTCAGATTTTATGAGGCTGTCGCAAAACTCCTTGAAGCGGATGATATTGTCAATATCTTCTTTCAACTCTTGTGTTTTCGGGATCTTGTACACCTCTCTCCAAAAAGTCTTTACCTCCTTGGGCTTGGGTGGATTTTTTACAAAAACAGGGGGATCACTGAAGAGGCGTGATGGGTCAGCAAGAAACTGTTGATTCTCCCTGTTCCATCTCTCCCTCTTCTGTATTCTCCTCCTTGCGTCAGATAACAGCCTTATTTTGTCAACAATATGCTGCTTGATTGTTAGCAGCTTTGACTTGTTCAGTGTGTGATTCAAGGTCCTTAGTTTTTGCGAACTTTTGAACCCTTTTCGTGAACGGTCTACCAGATGTTATGTAGTCAATCACACATTGAACACGGGACGCATTCTGTCTTGCTCATCCAATTTTCTTGTTCAGTTGATGCAAGCGTCGTCTGGTCTTCGGATCCATCGTCGGTTTCAGCCTTCGGTTTGAATCAGCCAAAGCTCTCGCAGCACCATAACCTGAGCAATTGATGGTCCAGAGGTCGGACTCTTGTGAGATATCTCCACGAAGGGAGGCATCCATTTCAGCCAGATCTTGGGGCTTGAGAGGAACTTGCATGTTGATGTTCCTCCTTGTACTGAAATTGCGATCATCTTCCAGAAGGTGCCTGCTTTCTGCGGTTGGTCTTAACGTCGTTTCATCTTCATCTGCAGCTTGTTCAAGCAGCGGTTGAGGAAGCGCTCCGCGTACATATCCATTTTTCCGGAGGTAGTCGGCTTGATTTCGAAAAGACTGATGCGAAACGTATTGAAGCTCTGGGTGTTTCTGGCAGCACAGAGTATGCATACGCGCCATAAAGCCTCCGCGAACAGGGATAATACTGGCATCGTAGCAGTCCAGCACGTCATTCTTAAGTTGATCCGTCCACTGAATGTGGGCGTTTCGCCGGTTCGTCGTCGTGTTTCCATCTAAATTATTTTCAGCACCCCGAACTCAAGGATGATCGGCATTGCTTGCGGATCCATTGTCGGGTGCTCTGCGCGTTCGATCGTTTTGAACCGCATCTACAACATTTTGGTGGTTTGTTGGTTCCATTGTTGTTCCCACGAGCAGCTAGGGAAAGGGTTTGTCAATCCTTGTAGAGCCCCGCGTGCAAGGATAAGGCTGATACTCTGAGACGTCGTCCGGTATCCCAGGGTCACCGTTAAAGACACCTCACCCAGGTGCCATGCAGCTTTCGGCACGTTTCTCACACCTTCGCTTAGGGGTTATTCCTTCGGGACCATCCCTGG
>CAKNXH010063005.1:29140-43175 GCA_932178445.1 Andricus quercusramuli | reverse complement strand
TTGATTTTGAATAGTGTTTGTTTCTTATTTTGTATAATTTTAGACATCCTGGCAATTTTTCGGAAATGTTAAAGAAAATTGGCTGATTGGCACTTAGAAATTTTTATGGTATGATATTGCGGACCAGTCCCAGATCTGGTCCAGACTAGACTGTCAAGACAATAAGAAAAAAAAATTGATTTTGAATAATATTTATTTCTTATTTTGTATAATTTTAGACATCCTGGCAATTTTTCGGAAATTTTTTTGAAAAATTAGGCTGATTGAGACTTAGAAATTTGTATGGTATGGATTGCGGACCGGTCCCAGATCTGGACTAGACTAGACTGTCAAGAAAATAAGAAAAAATATATATTTCTACTAGTGTTAATTTCTCATTTTGTATAATTTTATACATCCTGGCAATTTTTCGAAAATGTTAAAAAAAATTTGGCTGATTGACACTTAGAAGTTTGTGTGTTATGGATTGCTGACCAGTCCCAGATCTGGGCAGAACTAGACTGTCATGATTAAATGGTCTAGATGACGCCAGATCTGGGCCAGATCAGACATCAGACTGCCAGAAGATTTTTCCACTAGGGTAGATTTTTGTCTAACAAATATGAGTTTTTAACAGAATTGTTAAATTTTCAACCAAATAATTGAATTTCTAACCAAATAGTTGAATTTTTAACAAGAAAGAATGACCTCCGTAGCTTAGTAGGTAAGATCATCAGACCGGCAATCTGAAAGAATTGGTTTCGGATCCAAG
This sequence comes from Andricus quercusramuli, assembly GCA_932178445.1. Lineage (NCBI taxonomy): Eukaryota > Metazoa > Arthropoda > Insecta > Hymenoptera > Cynipidae > Andricus > Andricus quercusramuli. Next base: position 42,424 of record CAKNXH010063005.1, on the reverse strand, counting down.
CGGAGCTAGTAGGCAATTTTTTTACTGCTTAGAATGAACATTAAACCTGAAATAGTTGGATTTTCTTATTGGTTTCTATTAACTGAGCTTTCATTCAAGCAAAAAAATGAGAAAAAGGGGATGTTTGTTGAAAACGGGAAAAAATATATGAATTCTTCAAAAAAGGATGAAAAATGGGAATAGGGGAACGAGTGAGAAGACTGTAATGGAACTGGGAATTATTCGATTTAAAGCGTTTTCAGGCTTGCTACTATAAAAAATTCAACTTTGGTGCCATTTTTTCAAGCTCTCAATTTCAATTTTGAAATTTTCATTGTGATTAAAATTAAAAGTAAGTATATCAACAGAAAAAAGTCGATTAGTTGCATTTTTTTCAAAAAGTCGCAAAAGTCGCAGTTTCTCAAAAATTTCGAAAAAGGTTGAAAAAGTCGCACGATCCGAGCCCTGGATATATTGTAGCTTGCTATCCATTGATAAAATAAAATTTTAAATTGAGTATTATAATCAGGCAAGCTGTCAAATAAATTAAGTGCAAACAGATTTTTGAAATTTATTACTGTATGAGGTTATTAATTGAATGTTAATGGATTTATTTACTTTCGATTCGGTAAAGGCCTAATTCACTGACTATTTATGTTATAATGATATAAATTTAGAATTTCTTGTCTACAGACGAAATCAGGAGAGAACTTTGTACACGATTACTATATTCTGAATTTACTAATAAAATTTGAAGCTTCGTAAAATCATATAATAAATAATAAATATTGAAAAATATTGATGAATTTCAAACAGTGTTAACATGTTTAACAAGGTAGTCGGAAATTATTTTTTTTTTAAATTCATATATAGACGTTGAAACCGAGCAGAAAAAATGTTTATTTGCAAATTTTAGTTTGGTGATGGAATTGATGATATTCCAAACATACAGGCACAATCATTATATTTTTTTTCAAAAGATGGATTTATCACGTTTTGTTCGCTCATTCCTCATATGAAGTGAGTACGAGTATATAGCAGAGGGCTTATAAGGAACGTGCGACGTTCGTTAAAAAGTGACTCCCTTGCGTTTTACCTGGTCCCTATGCATACCTGAATTGTCACCCAAGTGAAGTTAGATGAGCAATAAATTTTGTGCAATAAGTGGAGCAAAGAATACAAGTATTGGTTATAAATTCAGGTCGTAAAGATGTCTGTAGTCTTGTCGAAAACGGGGTGAAAATGGGACTGACTTGCTCCTCCAGGGGGTGCAGCTCGACACGGAAGTCATTGTCCGCTGAAATTTATAGATCCTCGCGCATGGCCCCCTTTTGCCTTCGATTTCCGACATTGAGATCTCCATCCACATGTTCGCCGTTTCGATTTTGCTCAGGCATTACAATAGCCTTATCCCTTGTCCTTAATAAATTAAGACAAGCAAGAAACGGAAAAGGACATGTCAATAGTGAAATATTGCCAATTATATAATATATTCATATGCTAATTCACTGTTTTGATATTATTATTATTATACGTATATTCATACATTATTTTTTGATTATATTTGTTATATTTTATTTATGTTTTATGTTATTTATTTTATTTTATAATATATTTGTATGTTTCTCACATTTTTTCATTTCATATTTTACATTATTTTATTTATATATTTATAGAAGGCCCGACCAATTTTGGTTCTCCTTGCACAGCCTCTTCTAAAATTTCTTCAAGAAGGCAGTGAGGTCCTTTTTTATATTGGATAACATCTGGCAACACTCCTTTGTTCAATTTTGAGGATGTACTCCAAGGAAAGTAATAAATATGAAAGTGGGACCAATGAGAAGGCGAATAAAACAAAACTATGCTTAAAAAAGGGAAAGGACACTTCCCTGTCAGAAACTACAATAGAATCTGGTTTTAAGAACAGTTTTGGGCATGGCTTGCAGTGGCCTTGATCGTGAATCGAAGAAATCCAAACGTAAACATTCAGCCCCGTGTAAACCATTTCCAATTGGAATACATAATATCACGCAACATACGCGCGTGAGTACCCGCGCACTGCCCTCATTGTCGCTACGCTGCTGTTTCCCACTCATGACTGTGCACCGCCTCTCTTTCGGACCAACGATTCCCACATCACCAAAATGTCGAGGACTGACAAACTAGGAAAGTCATCAGCCCAGGTTTCTTTAATCCAGGTTTCAGTGTACCACTCCCCATGCGCAAAGATGGGCCATCTCTCGGGGAACATTATCTGGAGTATCAGATTCTCATTTTACTCATCTATAGATCTGTTCTAACAGATGATTACGTTTTACCACCCGCAAACCGGAAATACATTATACGTAATCTTACGCCATTAGGGGCTGTCCAACAACTATGTCACGATATTTTAAAAACTTTTTCCACTCCTCTTCTTCTTCGTCACAGATCATCACACAAAGCTTGAACCCCCTCAGGATAACGTCACAAAACATACTAAACATAATATTTTAACAGACTTCACAGCCCAAGATTTTAGCTCTCAAAAAAGAGAAAGTAGAGTGATTTTTCACAAAAATAGGGGTATAAGAGAGAAATAAATACTTTTTAATAACATTAATGTGAACGTACAATATAGAATTGAATATGAAATGCTTTAAATTTCAAGACCTAACGTTTTCAATAAAATTGTTGAATTTTAACCAAAAAAATTAATTTTCTACCAAAAGAAATGGATTTTCAACCCAAAAAGATGATTTTTCCAGCAAACAGTTGAATTTTGAACGAGCATAAAAATTAATTATATAGACCAAACATTGCATTTGCAATCAAATAGTTTAACTTTAAAGCAAAAGGAAGGAATTTTCAGCAAAATATGTAGTTGAATTTTTAACAAAGTAGATCAATTTTCCCCCTAAAGAGATGAATTTTCGATCAAAACAAAACATATTAAACTTCAATTACCAACAGTTTAAATTTCAAACGAATAGTTAATTTTTCAAACCAAGAAGAAGATTTTTTCAGAAGACAGTTGAATTTTCAATTAAGAAATGTCTACCAAATAGTTGACATGTGAACTAATAGTAGAAGTTTTAAACCAAAAATAAGAAATCGCTAGAAAACAGCTAAATTTTCTACCAAAATAATAGAATTTTTAACCCTGAATGAAACATTTTCTACTTAACAGTTGAATTTTCAAACCGAAAATATGAATTTTTAACAAAGAAGTCAATTTTTAATTGGATAGTTGAATCTTAAACTTAACACGATAATTGCCAGCCAAAAATGGAATAGTTGAATTTGCAGCGATTTGTAATTCAAAAAGTTAATTTTGAACCGATAAAAGGGGAGTTTTAACAAAATACTTTTATTTTTACAAGATAATTAATCAAGAAGATTAATTTTCTACAAAAAATAGAAAATTTACAGCAAAATACATCATTTTTCAAGCCAATAGTGGAATTTTCAACTAAAACCGATCAATTTTCCACGAAAAGTGGAATAGTAAAAATTTTCATTACACTTAATTAATTTTCAACAGCAAGAAAGGAATTTCCAAGAAACTAGACAAATATTACACAAAGAAAATGAATTTTTAACAAAGTAGTTCAAAGTTGGAGTTTCAACGAAAAAAAAATTGCATTTTGCGAATCTCATTCCGCGTTAAACCCTCCCCTCTACCTCACAAATCTTCACAAAATCTGTTACCCCCAACCACCTCCTCATAACGAAGTGTGACGCAGTTTTTGAACGCAGCCCCTTTAAGTCAAGATGGACATTTTAAAATAAGACATTAAATATAATTTTTTTGTGGAAAATGGAACGCCTTTTAACTCCGCTGGGATACGACTCACATGCCCTTATCGCATTTAAAAATGGTACATATCATCCCAGCAGAGTTGAAAGGCGTTACTTTTTTCACATAAAATTGTATTTCAAATTTAAAGAATTATTTTAGAGATAGAAATTATTGAAGATGTAAATAAGGTCATTATATTCATGAGAAAGTTTTCTATTTAGGTATCTGTAAGCTATACGATTCACGACAATCTATAATGGAGGTTGTCCTTTGGCGAGAAAATAAGAAGAGAGTCTAACAAAGGCGAAGCCAATATTTGTGTTGAAAAATGATTTCTCCTCACCCGTTAGAATTCTATCTCCTCTTAAAAGATAAACAAGAGGAAAAAATCGCTCCAGGAAAGCGAGGCGTATTATAACAACGACAAAGGGGGAGAGAGAGAGAGAGTGCCATTGAAACTAGTGCAGTTTTGTTCACAGGGGGTGGGCATCGAGAACGGAGGGTGCCATGCAATGATGGGTGGTGATGGTGGTTGTGATGGTTGGGGGACATCACAATACTGCGTTTAAATTAAATTTAAAGTGTCATCCCTCGGTGGAATATAGGTTGGCATTGTATATTTTCGAAGAACCAAGCACATAACAGAACAATTTTTAAGGTTCTGCGATATTAGGGACCAAAGTGTAATAATAAAACCTGAAAGTAATAATAATAATAATAATAATAATAATACGAAAGGGGCTATGAGAAATTGGACAACTGAAATCAGAATTAAAAATATAATAAGTGTATATACTAATGCATATATTAATAAATAATGAAGAATAAATAATAAAGTAGAAGGTGCTATAAGAATTTTGACATCTGAAATCAGAATTAAAAATGTAATAATTGTTTACTAATGCATACATTAATGAATAATGAAAAATAAGTAATAATGAAAAATAATCAATTTTCTGCCAAAAGATATTAATTTGAACCAAGAAAGATGAGATTTCTACCATGGAAGATGAATTTTCAATCCAAAAGGCTTGCGTCAGAAAATGTATGGACGCCAAGGAAGCTGAAGTAGTATTCCAGGACATTAAAGTGTGGCGAAAAATAGTGCATAGGAAATGTATGATGGAGAATGCCAGTGGCAGAGGAGTCACGTTAGACGTTAAAAATGAAAAAGCTCAGAACCCAGTGGCTTTCCACCGATTTTAAATAAACCTTTTGCATTGCGTTGCTAAAAATTTGTATAGTACAAAGTGAAAAAACCCTGTTCGCTTTTTTGAAAATCCAATTTTTCCTCAAAAATTTCCAAAAATATATTAAAAACTTGAATTAATGGAATAAAAAGAAAAAGTGTTTAACATTATTTATAAATTCAAAACAAAATAAAATTAATATTTGACATGCATATTCGTTAAGGCAGAAGAAGTTATTGAAAAATAATAGTGACTTGGAAAACACCCCCAAAAAATTGCTTTTGACGATTTTTTTGGAAAGGTTGCATCGTTAGAAAATGAAGTTTTACAGACAACTTGTACATAAAATATATAAAAAATTATGTCATTCACTTTTCCTTGGTTGGCCATATTTTTCGAGATATCCACCCTGGGAGTAGGGGATGAGTTGTACCGCACGGTCTCACCCTCCTGTCGTAGGTCATTTCTCCAAATAAGATGGTTTTTTCGATGGAAATACATGGAACTCAAGTAGTAGAACGGAAAATTCCATATAAATTCAGTTTCGTACACTTTTATCCAGAAACAACCCTATTTCGAGATATGAGCTACGAAAGAGCGTACGACCTGCGCGGCACAACTCACTCCCCAATCCCAGGATAGATATCTCAGAAAATATGGCCGACAAAGAAAAAGTGAATACTTTTACTTTTTATGTATATTTTAGGTACAAGTTGTTCGCAAAAATTATTTCTTACCGATGCACTCTTTCCAAAATAATCGTCAAAAACCATCTTTTGGGGGTGTTTTTCACAATTGAAAGATGTTTTCACCCTTCATCCTGGGTAAAAATATTTTCATTAGCTTCTTATGCCTCTGTCAACGGCGATACCACGCTGAAAACACCAGTTCTCGTTAGATCACTGAAGTTAAGCAGTGTTGGGCGCGGTTAGTACTTGGATGGGTGACCGTTCGGGGAATACTGCGTGTTGTTGACCCGTCGCGTCGTGGGTGTGGTGGACCCACACTGGTAGTATTTATCCACCTAGAAACACTACCCGAATCGGGTAGTGAGGCAATGAACTTTCGAGTTCGAAATGCTAATCAATTTTTTTTTTTTTCTTATGCCTCAAGAAATATACATGCCAAATATGAATCATTTATTAATACTTTTTTCAAAGTTCATAAATGTAAAAAACTTTGAATCCGCCATTTTGAATTTGTTTACCTTAAATTCATAATCAACAACCCTAAAATACATATACTCTGTGTTTTTTTGCTATAGGACTTCATTTTTTCAAGTTATTCACGTTTTTAATCGATTTTTGGAAATTTGAAAGAAATGGATTTTCAAATTACCAAACAGGTTTCCTTTAACTTTCTGCTATAAATATTTAGCAACACAAAATGCGAAAGTTTTCATTAAAATTGGTGGAAATTCGCCGGGTTCTGAGGTATAAACCTTACTTGACTCCTCTATGGAGTGAGAGATACCTGAAACTAAAGACCTTGGATACTAAAAGGCCCGCAAGACTTTGTGAAGCTCTTCGCGTGAGGCGCTTGCTAGAGGGATTGATCAGCGACGTGAATCGAAAGCGATTTGGTCTAATGGTATAATAATAATAAAAGTATGGTCTCCAGTCGTTGGCACCCCATGCTAATGACCAGACCATGCGATTCTGGAAGGGTTTCATTCATTGGCACCCCTACATCATCAGAAAAAAAAGTTTATGTAATCCCAATATCTTCTTGACATGGAGCGTTTAACGTATTTCTTATGAAATGAAGTGTTAAAAGTGTTGGGACGACAAAAGTCGTTATCAGGTAGATGTAAAAGTAACTAAACACGATGGTATGCACAGAGAAAAAAATCGCACTGTTATAGTAGGCTGAGCTCTTAATATTACAGCACGGAACTTCATGTGCGAAATCGGTATGAATTCCTACCAATATTGGCATCAGGTTAGACAATTTTCGCATTAAATGGCTCATACCATAAAGAAACTTTGCCTTACTACGGTTTTAAGAAAACCCACCCTCTTAGAGTATGAGTACTCTTGCAAAAAAGGTTAGGCCACGCGCACCGGTGCTTGCTGTGAATCTAGGTTCGTAAGTAGGCGTGGCCTAGTATCTCTTTTGTAAGAGTACTCATACTCTAATAGAGTGTGTTCTTTACAAATATACCAAGGCGAAGTTCGAGCTATTTTCGCGAGGGATAACGGCTTCAAAAGCATTGATTGAAACCTGCGACAAAAGCATGACTAGTGTTCTTACTATTATAGCCATATTTTTTTCTCCGTGTGTGAAGCTATCATTTATACGCCAGTATAATCGTAACCTCCAGAGTGTTGTAGATATCATTTATTCTTTTTAGGCTTTTAAGTATAGGTGGATATTATTTTTATTTAAATTATAACTAGAATTTTATTATTTTTTTACATACTATGTTTGAGAATATTGTTGTACAATGTTTTAAATGTAAATTTTCAAACGTATAACGAAGAACACATATGTGACAATGTGACATAGCTAAGCTTTAAAGCTACTTCTGAAGATATTGGCTTGTCAAATAAAAAAAAAACAATGATGAAATACTAAATTTATAATTACCAATAGAAGAATTATTTAATATTTTCAGATGCACATTTCGTTTTTAATCAATGTTTTACGCAATTACAAAAATGTTGAGTAGTTATGTCAGTGTATGAAAACAATAACTGGGGTTAGCAGTGTCAAGCACTAACATTTTGGGACTAAATACTATTTTTTTTTCAAGTTTTTGTCAACTTTGAATAATAATTCAACATTCCATTGTATTCTGCGTAAAATTTTAAGGTGCAGGTATAATTCTTACTATTTCAGAATTCAATATTTTATGTGTTTACTTATTTCCTAAAATCAAAATTTCCTCTTAAGGTTCCAATAACTGGTGCTCTTACCCTAGTTGATTTTTCGGCATAAAAATATGAATGCTCACTGAAACATGTAATAGTTCAGATTTAAACCAGGAAGGATTTTCATTTGAAATCAAAAAATGTAGAATTCAATAAATGAAGACGAATTTTGAACAAAATAGTCGAATCATCAACCAAAACAGATTAATTTCCAACCAAACGGTTAAATTTTAGACTAGAAGAGATCAATTTTCAATAAGAAATATAAACTTCCAACTAAAAATATAATTGTTACAATTTCTATTCAAAAAATGCATCTATAAACAACAACAAAACTAATTTTGAACAAAATAGTTGAATTTTCAATCATAGAGATGAATTTTCAACTAAAATTATGAATCTTCATGCAAAAAAATGAATTTTCAACAAAAGAGTTCAGCGTTCAACCAAATACTCGAATCTACAACCTAAAAGATGATTTTTTTACCACGAAGATTAAGTTACTACCAAAAAAAGACGAATGTTTAAGCAAATAGTTCAAGTTTCAACTCAAAAAGATGAATTTTCAAGAAAATGATTGAATTCATAACTAAAAAAAAATATATTTTCAACTAAAAATGAAACAGTGAAATTTGTAGTTAGAAAACTTCATTTTTAACCAAAAATAATAAAAATTTTCCACAAAATAGTTAAATTTTCAAACGAAGAGATGAATCTTCATTCAAAAAAATCGTAATTCACTAAATTAGTTTAACTTTCAACCACGTAGTAGAATTTTTGACCAAAAAAGTTGAATTTTTAACCAAGAAATCAAATTTTCAGCTTAATTATAGAATTTTCAACCAAACAAGATGAATTCCGAACGAAACGTATAATAGGCAGGCATGTCAACCGAAAAAAAATAACAAAAAATAGTTGATGTTTCATATTTCTTATGGGAAGTTTTTTGAAAACATGGGGAAAAAGAAGAATTCCTAAGAAGAAGAAAAAAGAGAAAAGTGGGAAAAAGAATGTGAAGTCTGAAATATGAAATTGAGTTTCAAAGTTATTAGGTTATTATTGAACTGCACCGTTGCAGGGCTATTTTTCGCAAAATTCGAAAAATTTGTTAAAATTTTAAGTTCGTAAAGTTACCTTACCAGCCCCCCCCCCCCTCCTCCACTCTGTTACCAAACGTAGTTTGTGACGCGATCCCTTCCCCACCTCAAATTGGTAGCGTAGTTGATGGAGGGTCCTTCATTCAATACTCCAATTCTATTGAAATCGATTTTTGGTTCCAAGGGAGCTGCAACATTAAGGAACCCTTATAGATGGCACCACTTGCTGTGTGGTTTCACCATATTAAATTAGAACACTTTACTCTGATAAAATTTTTTTACTTTGCACGAAATATTTTTTCAGAGTGAAAAGAAAATTAATTCTGCGTAAGTGATCAGACTATACAGTGTGATGAATTGTTCGAAAATTAGTATTGTGATTGGAAATACAAACAGATACTATTAAGTTTTTCAGCGTTATATAGATTCCATTAAATTTAGATTCAATTGAAATTTAAGAAAATTATCTCAATTTTTTCCATGTAAAATACATGAAAAAATGTAAGGGGTCTGTGTCTGTGAGTTTCCTTAATATTTTCCGATTTCACTGAAAATCGCAGGGCATCTTCATCTCATGCAACTTCACGGAAACTAGGGGTTGGGAGCCCGCAAGGTTGGTCTTATTTTCGAGTAAATCTTGAATACACGAAGAAAAATGGATCGTCAAAGTTAGCGGGTCAAAATTTAGAGAGCCAGTTCGTTCTTCTAGATGATCTAAATAGCCATTCAGAATTTTTTCTACATAGTCAGAGAGACTCTCATTTTATGGCCAGTCTGCCTGTTATAAAAAGGTCAAACTCAATATCAAGGATAATCAAGGTATCCTTTCGGGATGGTCAATACGATCATCTTGTTTTCACTCATTTCGACCATCCACGGAAGAGAAAATGACCCATCGCGGAGGGCCATCCTGATTAGTTACCGTTGGCGTGTTTATTTAATATGATTGAAGTTGTTACTCAAATGTTCACAACAAATAATAAATATAAAGAACATAAGAATATTAGGAATTATTCTAAATTTATATTTAAGATAAGAAAGATATTCCTTTCTTCAAAATCAAAATCGATCATCCATTTTCAAGGAAAAAATCTAATACATAATTTAAATTTTACTTCACAAGTCCTTCTTTGAGCGAAGAATCATTTTTAATAACTTTACTCTTATTATTCGCTGTATAGAATTGCTCTTCACATTTAATCATTTCAAAAAAGCGCGCCAACCTTAAGCAATCCGGTTGTCGACGAGATGGTTGCAGTGTGAAAGGGTAGGAGAGTTGGAAGCACCGTGGTTCAGAGCAATTTCGGTGTGAGTGAATGTCATTGAGTAGTTCAACGTCACATTTGCTGTTTATTGAACGTAAACATATTCTTAAAAAGTTGGAACTGCTTTTCGATATTTCAAACATTCGTGGAGAGTGAAGTGTATAAGAGAGAACATGATGGAAAGTGAATTAAGCTTATTCTTTTGCATTTTCAACGTCAAATTTGATGCTTCCAAGGGATTTAGGATAAAGGCGTAACTGGACGTTCAGCTATCAATTTGTTGTAACTGTGTCGTTTCAAACTGAAAACGTGCAAAAAATTTCAGCATATTTTGATGATGCAGAAAGTAACGAGATGTGGGATGTTGGTTTCTGAATTCACTTGAATGTTTCAGATCTTACTATTCAATGTGACACCGTGCCGTCTCCTTTCTTGCTCTCTACAAAGAATAAAAAATACTTTCAGAATTCATGTATTTCATATAAATTTTCAGGTTCTATAGGTTCCACGTAATTTTATAATTTCCAGTCTCTTATAAGAGAGAGACTAGAATAAGTAGGAAAAGGACATACGAAATATTGGAAATGTAGGATGATCAAATTAACCCCCTAAGATGGCCACTTCGGCTGTTCGAGGAGATCAAGACGACTATCTGATATGACCAAATCGATCCTCTATGTCTATGATGAGCGAATCGACCCTTTATAATGATCAATCCCGCCCTGTGTGATGATCGGCTCGACTTTATATGACGCTTGAGTCGACCGTACGAGATGACCAAGTCGACTCTCTAAGATGATCGATTTTAACCTCTTGTTTCAACCTTCTAGAAATAGTCACTTTAGCCATCTTCAAGGGCTGTCCTGTAGTTGAACCTGCAATATAGTCGGTCTGTGCATCTAGATGGACAAACTGACCTTCCATTTTTCTTCGTTTATATTACCTTTTTCTAGAAGTTTATATTGTGCATCACAAATAGAAGATTTTATATAAGGGAGGAAGAATTAATTGAAAATATTCAGGAATAATATTAATAACGGCAGATATTATTGGACTTATCACGAAATAAGACAACAATAAGATTTCCGGAAATCAATGACGCCAGAGAAGTTTATATCTATGTATACAGATATAGATGATGCAACACAAGAGCACACCGTTCAGTATCTTATAACTGGCAGTTTCACCCTCAAATTGGTGGTGAAGCTTTAGGGGTGACTGATTGGATTTATTATCAGATGCCGAAAAGTTAACGCTATAGATAGGCGTTACTTCAATTTATCGAAACAGTGTTTACATATATTATATTAATTGAAGCAGATAGTTATTATTGAAACTATAATTAAATAGATTTTATTCATAATGAATTTATAATGAATGAAAATTCAAATGGATAAATATTGAGTGTTTAATATATTTTTTCAATCTCTTCAAGATATTTAATTGTAACCATATAAGATTTAAGTTTCTATAAAATGTATTCAAATTTTAATAAGTTCAAATTTGAATGATATTCGATCTCAATTAAGTTATTCCTTGGTGTAATTTATTCATAGTTATTAAATATGAACCTGTCTTCTAAATTCGTATGAATAAGTAATTTAAAAATGTTTTCACACGCTGAAGCCTTATAGAAAATATACAAAGAGTTGAATATGTCATTTTAATACATTTTTAATGGGCTTCATTTGAAGTAATTTCGGAAATTAAAATAAATCTGAGTGATATTTATAGTAAGGAATTTGTGTCAGTCGCACAGTGGTTCAGGAATAGATTTTCGCGGAAGGATTAAGCTGCAGGTCAAAATTCTCAACCGCTTCACTTTTTTACATTCTCATTCTAATGAGAAGGTATTGGTTTTATGTAAAATTTGACTTGGTCGATTTTCATTAAATCTCCACGTTTTGAGACCCCCTGAGTCAGAAAAAACGATTTTTACGAAGGTGTCTGTCTGTCTGTCTGTAGTCTGTAGGCACGATAACTTTCGAAAAAATAATCAGATTGGATTGTGCTTTGGCACACATTTTAAGGGCCTAAAAAGAAAGAACAAGTTCGTTAACCAGCTAATTTGGATAAAAATTCAAAAAGCAAGATCATTTTGAAAATTTTTGAGACCATTTTTTCAAAATTCAAAAATTCTATGTACGGCTATTCATAGTAATACAACACTCGAACAATTTATCTTCATGACTTTTTTGGATAAAAGGAAAATACCGGAGTTATAGCATTTTTAAAATTCCGAAAAACAAAGGAAAATTAACATTTTATACCGAAAAACGCACGATATGAAAAAAAAGTCAAGAACGGAAAAATGTTTCTTTTTGAACACACTACAATATTTTCATAACAACTTTTTGAATTTTTTTAAAATTCGAAAATCCAAATTTTGATCACACTAAAAAATAATGAAAAATCAATAATTTCATTTTGCTATCAAACTATGCAAGATACGACAAAAGATGAATGGACCGACATTGTGCACCTAAAAAAGATCTCCCAATTTCTTATTATTCACTTTTTGATATGATGCGTAGTTTTTGTTTTATTCGTAAAAAACAGCATTAGAAATAGTAAAATTAAATTTTTAGACGAATAACACAAGCTACGAGAAAAATCACAGAGACAAAATTTGTTCATCCAAAGAAGAGGTACAACTTTGTTCAAAATCATGTTCCGGTAATAGGATACGTAGTTTTTGTTTTATTCGTGACTTTTTCATTTCTATCATACGGTGCACAGAACAGAGCGTGGAACGCAATGTTCAAATGATTTTCAAATCAAATATCGAGCACGAAGCGTGAGTGTCTTGATGAGAATGTGTAACTTACAGTCGATAGAACTTTGAGTAAATAAAGTTCCATTTCAGTCTAAAATCAAAACAAATTTAACAATCACTTCACATGTAGAGGTTTTGTTAATTTTATAATATTTGCAAATAAACTTTCTCTCTTCATCAAAGTCGAACACGAAGTTCAAAAATCTAGAGAAACCGAGCGTAAAGCGCGATGTAAATACGTCCGAGCGCAAAGCGCGAGATCCAACAGTAGCGCGCCTAGTGATGCCGCGATAGACGATAATTGCGATACGATACGATACGAT
>CAKNXH010063005.1:0-29130 GCA_932178445.1 Andricus quercusramuli | reverse complement strand
GCGATACGATACGATACGATAATTGCGATAATCGATACGATAATGTACATTTTTGTCGTGACGATAAGACGATACGATACGATAATGACCTTGATTATCGTATCGTATCGTATCGCGGCAACACTAAGCGCGCCGTAGGTGCGCTAAAACTTGCAAGCGAACGTGACAAACGTGAGGTTGTCGATTTTTATTTTTTTACTTGAAAAATATTATATTAAGAAAGATTTAGGAAAAAATAGCAAAATCGAAGCATTATATTTCTAATGACATGAAAACAATGAAAATGGACGAGAAATTGTTAAAAATCATTTCAAAACTAAAAATGCATTTTTAATTCTTTTGTAGAGTTCATAATTTTTTAAGATGAAAATCAAACGGAGTTTAAAACTTTATGATATATAATCCGGACTCTTTGTGGAACATTAATTTTTATAATTCTTATAAATAAATTACGTTGACAAACCTCAAGACCATATCATTTTCGCTTAGAAAAACTTTATTTTGAATAGTAATATAAGTAAATAATAAATGATAATAATAAACTAAATAAATATTAATTTGTAGGTACATTTAGTTATCCATTGTTATTGTTAGTAACAAAAGACGTTGACAATAACCATTACTAGCTTGTGAGCAAAAATGAGAACAGGCTTGTATGAGTAAAAAAATTTTTTGTCAATCACTTATTGCAATAGATATGCTGACATAAGTGCCAGGTACTCCAACGCTGTACAAAATTAATAAATTATTCACGATGGTTATGAATGCATATGAATTAACAATAAGTATTGAGATTTATTGAGGGTAATTTTTATTGTAACCCATTTTACTTGCTCTCAGCCAAACCAAAAATTATGGTCTCGAGGTTTGTTAACGTAATTTGTTTATAAAAATTTGTAATATGAATTTTCACAAAGATTCCGGATTATATATCATGAAGCTTAAAACTGCGTTTGATTTTGATCTTGAAAAGATAATTAACTCTGCAAAAGAACCTCACATGCGCATTTTTTTATGCATATTTGTAATAGTAATCATTTTAATTTTCAAACTAATCATTCACATTCCATTAGTATTTCCGAATGAATTTTTGACAATTTGACGTCCATTTGCATTGTTTTCGAACCATTAAAAATATAATATATATATATATCTACATATATATACCTATACACATATATAATATAAAAGGCACCTTTTTTGGACTAAAATCACCCAAAATGTCAATTTTTAATAGATTAGAGCAAAAAAATTGTTTAAAATGTTATAAATAAACTAATTAGACTTTTTAGTGATTCGAAATAATATGGCAGATATGAATGTGCGATCACATTTTTTTAATTAATGGTGAAATGATAAGAAATTCATATATTCAAACTACAAAAAATAAAAAGGTTTCATATTGACGAAAAACTGAATTCAAAATTTTTTTACTTTTATTTGGTCAAAGTCTTGGAAAAACACGTAACACTTTTAAGTTTCATTGAAATTTTTTCAATGCTTCAGAAATATCGATAATCTAAAGAAATGTAATGCCAAAATTCAACATGACGCACAGCGGGGCAAAAGAAATTTACATGGACCAATTGATTTTCAGAAGACAATAATAATAAGAATAAAACAAAAACGATAATAAATAATAAATAAATAATAATACAAACAATAATAATAACAAAAATGACTTTCGAAATGTACCCTTTTTCAACAAATACGTTGATTCACTCAAATTTAACTTTTTGTAAACAAAGAAGTAAATAAAAATTGTTACGTGTTGATAAGCAGGGAGTCGTTACTTCATTCGCACTAAATTTGAATCATTTATGAAACAAAAGAGTTTTTTAGTTGAATTAATGAAATTTAATAGATAATTTGTTATTTTATAAACAATTATCGATATCAGATATTTATGACGGAATAAATAAGTTTTTCACGGAATTGATCATATATTCCTTGACGATAAAACCTAAGGATATCCAATATATCAAATATATCCTGTTATACAATAGAAATTGATAACTTTGTAACCAAACCTAATTAAGAAATGCACTATTGGGTTATTTTTGGACGTATAAACTTGGTTCTTTAGACAAAATCTACTCTAAATAACTAACTTATAAAGTTTTTAGGACATTTAGATTTCGGATGAGAATAAATAATTTTTCTAAATAACAGCAGTTTTTTAAAACAATTATCATCATGTTGTGTACTCATAAATGAAATTCTGCTTTTTACGAGGAAGAAATCACCAATTTTTCAGCAACGACTTTTTGCCATTAATCGATAACCTTTAATAATTGTTTTCGAAAAAATTAGGTCACTTTGAACTGAATCAACTGTTAATAACGAATTTCTAAACTTTTTTTAACCACTTCGATACTCTCTAAATATGAATCACCAGAGTAAATCATGCGTCAAATCTTTTCACATTTTTTAATATTTGATCACATTTATGGGTTTTAAGTTTTTACTATGATTATTGTATTGAATGTACTAAAATCTTATTTTATTATGACTTCTAAATTGACGAGGTGCAGTCCTGTCAACTCTCAAAAGTGAAACTTTCACTGAATGAATAAGTAACTTTTCACTGATTGTCAGTGACCGGAATATAGCTATTTGAATCAGTGAGTTTCACTGACAATCAGTGACTTTCCACTGATTCAGTTTTAGAGAGTGACGATCCACTATTGTTATTGTTATTAACAATTTTATAAATCAATTTTCCTCGCCTGATGTATTTTCAAACTTAAAGTTTAATTTTTATCCTGGAATATACTGAAAATTACTTAGCAATAATTCCTTGCCATCAGTTTATAACAATTAATAATTTGTTACAAAAACCTGATCATTTATTGAAATTCTATCTTATATACCATGTATGGCTATGTTTTTAATATTAATAATTACAATAAAATAGTTGCTATTTTTAAAGTCCATATAAAAGTTTCAAAATTTGTTATTAAGAGTTGATTACGTCAAACGAAAAAAGTTTAATTGCTATTTTTGATTGCTCTGGTTAAACAATCATATAACTGTATTATATTGGTATCAATGTAATTATCGCCAACGGCGATACCACGCTGGAAACACCAGTTCTCGTTGGATCACTGAAGTTCAGCAGCGTTGGGCGCGGTTAGTAATTGGATAGGTGACCGTTCGGGATACTGCGTGCTGTTGGCCCGTCGTGGGTGTGGTAAGCCCACACTTGTAGTTATTTACTACAAGAAACTATCCACCTAGAAACACTACCCGAATCGGGTAGTATCACGCTTACCCCGAAAGGGAAATGGCTTAATGGTATACATACATACATACATATAATTGGCTGTTAATTTTGTGAATGAAGAGGAATTTTATTATATATACAGAACATGATAAAAATTTGTTTAAACGACTGTTTTTAGCACTAAAAATTGTTTATGTTCATCGAAATGTCCTTAACAGTTTCAATGTTAGTTATTTAAAGTTGATTGCGTCAAAAGATCCAAGTTTGTACGTGAAAAAGTAACCAAACAGTGCATTTGTTCATTGAAATTGTTTAATAAGTGTCAATTTGTATTGGATAGGTTTCATTTTCAAGTAATGTCATTTATAAAAAGACGAATTATTCATTAACTTTTCTTAATTCAACTAAAAAACTCATTATGTCCATAAATTACTTAAATTTAAGACGAATCAAGTAAAAAATCGCTGCTAATCCCCACGAAACCATTTTCATTCACACATTTTTTCATAAAAAATTCAATAAGTTTTTTAACATTTGCGTTGCTATTAAAAATATTTTTTTTGATAGTTGCATCATGTTTTCTAGGTGTTTGTGAATGAATCTAAGATTTTTCTTAAACTGTACACTTCAAAATTGAATGGAAGTTTAATTTTGTTATTGAATGAGAAAAAAATCAAAGTTTATTAAACCCGCACCAATTGTCTATTATATAAGACTATAATTTTACAAAGTCGTATTAAAATTGAACGACCACTTACAGTTTCTAATATTTCTGATGTATACTCAATTCTGAACCGGCATTTTTATTTTCTTCAATCACCCTGAATATATACAATTATACAATGATAACATAAGGATGAAATTCCTTTTCTTTCATTATATAATAATCTATAGACATCTCATAACTTCTCGAAAACTCACCAACCGTATCTAAAAGCTCGCAAAGGAAACATATAGTGGCACGAGTCAAAATCCCGAGTACGTGCAGACGTCCCAAGTCAAGTTTCCACCCCCGCCTTTGCGTAATGTGTATATTATGTTAACAAATAAGTGGTCTCGGTAATAAAAGCGAGCCATAATGTATGCGCGATGTCTTGAACAATATTCACTGGCTTGGTGATATAATGGTGCATATAAATAATACTCCCCTTAAGTCGACTGCTACCGCCGCAGACGTCGCCTCTTCAAAGAAGGGGTGGCTGCCAGTGAGGGGTGCGTGGATCAGAATCGGGGGTGGGTCGACTCCGCGAACAGAAAAGCTGGAGGGGATTGAAATATGTACAAACTTGCGGCTCCTTGTTATGAGCGGTGATAAATTACAGCTAGAGATCCATTATAAGTAGCGCATGCCACTGAATACTTGTATAGCGTTTATTCCCGCGCTAGGAAATCACCGGAAGTCACTGTCCGACAGAATTCTTCCTCCTTCGACGATTTTTCATCATGAACGTATAGTGCTTTATATGTATTTACATCTATCATACAGACAATCAGATGAAAAAACAGTTTAATAAACAAATAAATTGCAGGCGGCGAGAATCGAACACGCAACCTTCCGGCTATGAAGTCGGAGCGCTACTGCCTGAGCTAGCGACCGTTTGGAAGTGTTTTTCGCTAAACTCTATATGGTCTGTGGCGAATGTTTCAAAATCGGTTTTATTAAAAACAGCAAAACAGTACAGGTTACTACTTTAACAAATTAATACTTGGGCTTTTATTTAAAACATGATGAACCGAAACTAAAATTCATAATTGGCAGTCTCCCCTTGTTAATGTAATAAACAGTGACTGACACCAAAAGGACTGATTCGCTTAAAAAGGCTCCATCTTTATGAAAACAATTAAATAATAGAAAATCAATTTTGATTGAAATTTCTTTATTTATCTAAAAAGCGATGACCGCCTCCCATTAATTAATCATACTTGCTATATCCGTATAAAAAACTCTCGAATGGAATTCCTCAATCGAAAGAGCAACACTACCAGTCGTGTGTGAACCGTTAATGAAAACAGCTGCTTGGTAATAGTCGAGCAGTCTGTCAACACTGGTTGAACCTACAATGAAAAACACGTGGGTTCGGCCACGAAAACGTGTGGAGTCACGTTGTTATATTGGAAGTCACTAAAGCTTGCTCCTTTCTGACCAGCCGCCTTCAATTCCAGCTAAGAAGGCTCTAACCCTGTTAGAGTCTTACTGATAGAGCTTCTATGGTAGCGTGATTAATTCTATTTACCTGTGGCTGGTGCATATAGCATAATATATTATTTTTCTCCAGCTTGCTCATTGTCGTTCGCACAGGCTACCTTGGCTAATAGTAGCTATTCATGCGATTCCACCTATTCTTATTATCATCGTTGTCAGAGACGGAAACCGAGAGTTTGAACTCCAACCGGACTTCAAGCTCGATCGACGAACTTACATTTTAAATAATGCGATTTAGTGACGATGCAGTTGCCAGTTGAACGTATTGCAGGTGCGAGATAGGAAATTGTAGATTGATAATCAACGTCACGTTTCAATACTGTGAATGCACCTTTTCTGTGTCAGAAGGCCAACATCTTGAGAAATCTCATTGTTAGTTATCCATTCTGTTAATATTGTCAGTCTTGAGCAATGATCAATGATGTTTAGAATTACATTCAATTTTTATACTCACGCAATATTTGTACAGGACATGATGTAGGGGAGAGTGGCCATCATTGGGTCGCTGTAGATAGTGGATCTTTTCAATAATTATATTCGAAAACCCAGTGGAACAATTTGTTTTAATCTTTAGGAACGTATAAAATGTGAGCGAACACACTACGTCCAAAAGCTTAAGCTATCTAGATCCATTAGGAAATGAGAAAAATGGAAAAGACTGTTTCTGAGATTATGCTGAAAAAATATACCATGACTTATAAATGAATATAAATAATTTGCTTATAAGTGGCATTTGGTCAATACTGGATAGGAAACACTGGGTCGAGCAATTTCCGCGCAACGAGTTTTCAGTAATAATGACAAGTTACAAGATTTTAATTGCTAAGTTAAATTAAGATCCACTTTTGAAATCGCGTACTATTTCCTGTAGGTAAAACACTTGAAAAGCGTAGTCGCATCACATTCTAGTTTTTCATTGCTTACTCTCTTAATTTACATAAATCAGTGAAAAATCGTACTGATTTCCACCAGTGACTGAATTTTAGCTATGAATCAGTTATTGTTACCGATGAATGAGTCAAGCTTGTTAATTATCAAGTGAAAGTAACTGATCCATTGCTAAAATTCAGTCACTGAGTAAAATTAGTAAAAATGTTAACTGATGCAAATTTACAGAGAAGGGAATGCAAACTGCGTACTAAATTAGTTATTCTAGAGCATTTTTACATAAATATACCATTCTGATCACTTTTTCTTGTAATTCTACGGAAAAAAAATGTATATGGTGCAAAATGAAATATATTGTGATCAGCCAGTCTGTGGCCAACGTTAAATCTTTATCATAAACTGTGCAAAATATTTTGCATCACGTACTTGCATTACGTACAACTTAAGCATAATTATTAATTCGAAAAATACCCGAACTATTAACAGCCACTGTCCCCTATGTTCAAAATTAGGTAGAAAAAGTTTCTGAAATTGCAGTATTACTTACTAAAATTTCACAAAATTTGTTTAATCTAAAACCAGTGAAACGCCGCCGAAATTTTAATGAATAATCACGAACTTTACAGCGAGCTTTAAATGATTGAGGTAGCTAGGGAAGTACATCACTTATTTATTCCATGAAGAAAGTCAATATATTTTTTATTATAAAGTGTCAATTCGCACTATAGCTTTCATAATTATGAAGACATTTTTTAAGGTTGAGTTTACTTGATTTATAATAAGAAAGTTTTGTGTTTTCATGCTGAAAATCAGATTCCTGAAGAAACAAAGCAGTTTTTCGGAATTGTAAATCTTTTGTGAAATGTATTGTTTTTATTTTAAAATAACCGAATTTTTATCAAAAATCTTAACCTAACCGTAAATTGCTTCAAAATTGAAAATCTTCTTTGAAAAGTTGTGACTCATTCTTTGAATTATATTGATTTTTAATAAATATTTCAAATTTTGACAATAATGTTTCCATTAAAAATACCAAATTCCAACGAAAAACACCAGCATAATCCAAAATTGTCAGAAGATTTTAATTCTTGTTTAAATTGTGATAAAAAAAAACTAATTCTTGTGAATTGAAAATACCAATTTCAAATGATCAAGTTTTGTTGTATAACGCAAACTTAACCTAAAATTGTTAAACAATTATGGACCTTCAAAATCTAATGATTTTCGTTCAAGAAACGTTCACAAAATTGATAAATAATTTTAATCTTTGAAATCTAATGATTTCTGATTAAAAATTTCCATTTTCGATGTTAAACGCTGACATAACCGAAAATGGTTAGAAATTGTAAATCTAGATGATCATTTTTGTTTAAAAATATTAATTTCCAATGAAGAAGACTAACACAGCCTACAATTTTTAGAAAGTTTGTGTCTTCTTCGAAACTTCATGATTTTATATTAAAATTCTTTAAAAAAAATACTAATTTCCAGTGAAGAGCATTAATAAAGAACATGGATATTATTTACGATAATTTATTACATAAATTACAAGTTTTCATTCCCCCCCCCCCCCCCCGAGATTATCAAAAAAGCACCAATGTTTCTCAATTCTCATGAGGTTTTCTATTATTTTTATTATTAAAAGGATTATTTGTATATTAAATTTTCAAAATTTCAAAATTAAGGTATAAAACAACCTCAAGTAATGAAAAGTCAATCAAGTTTTCAACAGTAATGATTGGGAGATTTTTGAGACATATAGTTACACCACTTGTTTCAGATCAAATTATTAGTCAAATATGAACGATTCAGATTCAGAGCGAAATAAACCGTTGCATTTGAATTCAGTTTCAACATAAAAGCATATTTATTGCTTGTATCAAAATTCGTACAGGACAAATATTTAATCCGGACTCAAATTATAGGAATCAAATAGGAATCATGAAATCGACCTTCCACTTTTCCATTCAAAAAATAAATAGTAAGTAGAAGAGTGTACTTCCCTCGATTGTGAATTCTGAAAGCTTTCCGAACTCCTGGATGTCTCGAACGTTTCAAATATTTGACACTTTCTGGCTGCAGGTTCGCCTTTCAAATTGTGAGTACAAACCCATGCAACATATAGGATATATGCGTATATATAAAATTGTAAATATCTTATATGTTGTATCGAAAGGCGTTCACCGCACTTCCATTTGTGCCCCGTTATTCCCAGCATCCAACATTTCTGACTTCTCTTCCGCCTTGTCTGCTTCTGCGTGTGTCTGTACCAAATATTTGGGGCTCAACTGCAAAATAAAATTATTATGAACTAATATATTATATGAATTCTTTTCATTGAAGAAGATAGAGTTTGGAATTGCTTCTCATTCTTTTTTTATATTAGAAATTTTAATATAGTCAGTATTGGACTATTAGGGGTCGTTGCCAAAAAGTTGTCAAATTTGGACTATCTTGTTTGTCAGAAAGGAAGTTCAGGAAACCGGACGAATTCCTTCCTCCATCATCCTACAATTAAAATAGAACGAAAATACCAATTTCAGAAATCAAGAATCACACTTTTAGTGTAGATCAATTTTAGAACGACAAATGATGTATGTTTGCGTTTTATATTGATACAGGCGGATTTGAAATAAAATTTTAATGAGAAATTACCAAAACTGATTCTAAAATAAGGTTCTCAAATTCAAATTATCATCACCAACGTATTTTTAGGCAAACTATAACCGTTGGCTTTTTGCGGCTCTTTTCAATTTGTTTATCTATCAATAAGGATTAGGCATTTTTTGCAGAATCGATTTTTCAAATGAAAATTCCCAAATAAGTGGGGTAAACATTCCTACCGTGGATAATTACCTACATTCAAAGCATTGAGGTCAAACACTGGAAACTCGAAATTTCGTCGTTTTTTATTTAAAGCTGAGCACATTATTATTATTATACCATTAAGCCATTTCCCTTTCGGGGTAGGCGTGACTTTCTTGGTTGGGAAATAGTAGTGTGCATATGGGTATATAGGTATAGAGTAGATAGGTATAAGTTAAATAGGTATATAGGTGCAAAGTAGGTAGGTATATAGGTATAAGGTATTTGGTATATAGGTGTTAGATATAGATATTTTAGATTGATCTGGAATTCTCGTGTTATTTGTTTCAATGACACGTTTATTCCGCAACACTGCTCCGACCCAGGTTGCTGGTCAATCTCTCTAGCGATCACCTCAAGTGAAGAGCCTCACAAAATTGTTACATTGCCTTTACATAAATGAAAAAGACAGTTTGAGAAGCGAATTATTGATCATTTTCAATAAATAGTTCTTTCACTGATCAATTTTGTTTTAAACTTGAACTAGCTTCGTCCGTTTGAAGGAGACTAACATATAACATATAAAAAAAGTAACCGCATAGATACCAAGTGTAACCAAGTGGAACACCAAACTTCGAAGTGATTCGAAAAGTATTTGAAGTGGACGTGAAAATCTTGAAACACAGTTAATTTTATCCTCCTGCTTCATTTGGTTGGATGTTCTCATTTTTATTTTTCTTCTTATTTTATTAGGAATTATTTAAAATGTGTTACCAAATTCGGTAACACGAAAATCATACGATGCACATTTTGCGGAATTTTATTAATCGTACGAATAATAATTATCCTTATGTTTATGTGAACATTTACACAAGAATAGAAATAATTATTTATTATGTCTTATATATTCTTCCAAGTGATCATTTTCGAGTTCTATTCTAAAAAATCACATGGGAATAATTAAATCTCAAAATTATATCTTTATAAATTGCTAAATTTTTGTGTGCGAATTCGTTATGAAAATTTGACTGATAAAGGTAATCAAGCATGCTTTAACTGAAGAATCAATTATTTATACAAAAAAAATATTCGTTCTAACGAATGAATTAGCCAATATTGTTAACTGAACGAAACAGTCACACGAAATGACTAATTTTAAATCAATAAAAATTAATGATTTTTCTGCTCTGAGCTCTAATGAAATAGTACAATTATTTCTAAATTTTAATTCTTCATTAAATTCCTTAATGACTAAAATCAACCATATTTAACTAGCTGAATCCTTTAAAGTTACGGATTAGATCAATTGAAATGGCTGATTCAGTTGGTGAAAGTACTAGTTATATCATTCATTATAACTGATTTAATCTATTACGGTTTCGGTCATTCTGAATTACTGATTTGGCCAGTGGACGTAACTGATTAGATTAATTCGTCTTTATTGATAAAAGATACATTTTTATGGTTCAAATATTTATCTCTTTGGTTGAATTCAACTCATTTTAATTAAAAATTTTACGTTGAAAATTCATCTTTTTTGGTTTAATATCAACGAATTAGTTGAAAGTTAGAACTCATCTCTCTGTTTGCAATTTCAAATATTTTGTTGAAAATTTTTCTTACTTGAAAATTAATTTTGTCATCTCAAAATTTGATCTATTCCATTTGTGGTTGAAAATGGGCCTTTTTAAATGCAAATTCCACATAGTGAATCATTTAAAATGACTGATTTCATCATTCAGTTCAATTGACTGATTGAAAAAGTCGCTTGAGACTGATTCGTGGGTCGTCGAATATGCGCATTATTTAAATCAGTCCAAATTGACTTAGAATCTGGCCCTTTTGACTGACTGAAGTTTAGACTTTAGAGTGTAAAGTTACTGAAACTGAAGGCAACGTTAATCGGTTTATTGTCACTCGTGACAGAACCAAATTTATTCTTCACCTTATGAATAAGTAAAACAATGAAATGCATCTTATAATTTGATAGATTTTCTACTTTTTGTGAACGGCGTGGAAGGTATTTTTTATATCTTAAGCGAAAGTGATTATCAAGGAAAACTAGTTTTTCTCTGGCACATGATAAAATAGTATGGACCGTTTTTCTCACGAAAAAAAAAATGCTTACAAAAATAATTCTGCAGGAAGAAAAATATATTGTATTCATGTAAAAATTTGCATGATTCTTGTTCGGGTACTATAAAATATGATCCACTGCACAATTTTTCACAAACTACTGGAAGCTAATGTCACTATATTTTTTGTACACAACATTGAAATATTAAATATTAAAAGATGTTTCTGTAAGAATCAATTTCCAAAAACGCATATTTCCCAATAAATCCTAATGTAGTATGAACTTGAATCTTGCGAATGGGTCTTCAATTTTGTTTATTCAGATTATAACACTCCTGGATTAGCTTTCATCAAATTAACTTTCACGGTACTTTTTCTGCATCAAAGCATGAGAAAAAAATTTCAACGAATGGAACAGATGGGGTTCCACGGATGTTATTCTATTTCTCCAGGCAGAGTCCATTTCTTAGGCTGAGCTATCGAGGATATACCTGCGGCATTGGGACATCGATTTAACCGTTGTTCGTCGACACCATTTGATCAGTTCGATAACAATCGATTTATAATTTAGTTGAGTACAAAGCCTATCTTCACGAATTAATTAAATTTCTTATTATATTAATAAGACATAAATAATATTATTGAATCAAGAAAGTAATATAAGCAAGCCTGAGACTGTCAAAAAATAAGTGGGCAGGCCTTGAGTGGGGTATCATATATTTAAAAACCGTGTTATTTCCTCAAAAATATATAATCTATTTTTATTAATAATTATGACTATTATATTATCAATAATATTATGTGATATTTAAAAACATCAGGAAAATTAATTAAGAAAAATTAATTAAGTTATACAAAATCATTGTATATAAAACGATTACACAATAGGATAATCAGCGTTGGAATAAGTAATACAAAAATATAGACGGAAGTAAAGTAAAAAGTGAACCAACTACGAAGGAATGTGTTATTTTAGACTAATCATAATCTCATATGAAAGTAAAAATCAAAATTAAGAATTAATATACCGAAAAATAGCGATTTCGCACAAATAAAAATTACACAATAAAAATCTGTGAACTCCCCTCACATCTTCCTAATCCCTTGAAATTTCATTAAAATTTCTTGATACTTTTTACAATATTTTTGCAATTCTATTAGAGTCCTTGAAATCTGTTTAAATCCGTACAAATCCCTTGAAATATTTTAACCCCTGTTGAATTCCTTTGAAATCTTTGAAACAGCTAGAAATCTGTAGAAATTATTTAAAACCCCTTGGAAAAAATATGAATTAAACTCCTGCCCTAAATTTCTCTAGAAATCCCTGGAAACTTGTAGAGTCGCCTAGAATCTTTTAAATATTTAAAGTACCTATCAAAGCCCGCAAATATGGTAAAATTCTTTTGAATTCCTTGAAAAGTTTGAGACCCTACAAAATTCATTGACATATTTTTAAATTTTTGAATATTCTTGAAATTCTTTGGAATCTTTGGAAGTAACTTGAATTATTTAAAATCCTTTTAAAGCTTCTTATTTTTTCAAATCCCTTGTAATCGATGAAATATGCAGAAATCTCATGAAATAAAATTTATCTAATTCCCTAGAATTCTCTAAAAATTTGTTTAAATCCCTCAAGATCCACTGTATTTTCTGGGAATCTTGAAAATCCATTAATATAAGTAGAAATCATTTGAAGTCTATTTAATATAAATGAATTTACACTTAATCATTGAAGTTCTCTGAAAAAAACGTTTGAATCCCTAGAAATCTTTGATTTTTTTTTAAATCATTGGAGATTGTGAAATTTCTTGAAAAACCTTGAAATTCCTTGAATTATCTAGAATCGCTAGAAACTCCTTGAAATTTCATTTTTTCAAAGTTCTCTAGGAGCCTAAGATCTTTGGAAATTTAAAAAAATGCTTCGAAATCTTTAGAAATTTTCGAAATCTCTTATTCTTTGAAATCTGCTAAAGAAACTGCAAGTCTTTTAAAATTAGATTAATTCATCTACATCTACACGCGTTTCAATCGATCAGGTTTGATTATTTATTATTATTATTATTATACCATTAAGCCATTTCCCTTTCGGGGTAGGCGTGACTTACTCGGTTGGAAAGTAGTGGGATAGGTATATAGGTGTAAAATAGGTCGTTATATGGTATAAGGTAGATAGGTATATAGGTATATGTGTTATGGTATAGATATTTTAGATTGATCTGGAGTTTTCGTGTTATTTATTCAAATAACATGTTCACTCCGCAACACTGCTCCGACCCAGGTTGCTGATCAATCTCTCTAGCGATCACCCCAAGTGAGGAGCCTCACAAAATTGTTATGTATGGTTCCCCACTTGGGCCCATTAGTATCCAAGGTCTTTGTTTCAGGCATCATTCACTCTATTGTCACTCTGCTTATAAACTATTTGTCGCCACACATTTCTGTCCTGGCATACTACTCTAGCTTCATTTACGTCCATGCATTTCTTCATGCAAGCTCTTCTGTTCCTATGACTTCTTATGTCTCTTCGGATCAATGTCTCATTTACAGATTCTAACCATTCTTTCGGCGGTCTACCTCTGGGCATTCTGCCATTTACTTTACCTTTATATACTTGCTTCGTCAGTCGTTCATCTTTCATTCTTTCAAGATGATACATTAATAAGCGTTTCCAATTCACCTGACCCTAAAGCCAACAACGAAATCCACATTCTCTACGAAATTTATTATTTAGGGTCAATACAATACCCCAGTGATTACTATTCATTAAAGTTCTTCAAAAAAGGCCATCCTAATCCCTAGCAATCTTTGATATCCATCAAAATCTTTTAAATCCCATTTGATAAAGTCCTTGAAATTTTTTAGAATCTTTGAAAGCAGCTCAAAATCTTCAGATTTTTTTCAAATCCCGTAAATTTGTTGAAATAATTGTAGGTCTTATAAAATTCCTTAAATGTTGTAAACTTGAGATCTTCGAAATTCTTTGAAATTTCGTAAGCTCTTTATTCCTTAAAATTGTTTGAATGGTTTGGAATTTTATTTTTTAATTTATGAATTTGAGTTCTAATAAAAAAATTCTATAAAAATTAAAAAAAAAATTTTTTAATTACAACATAACAATTAAAGAATTTCCTTTTTGTATTTTTACAACAATATTTATTAATTATTTTCCTATCTTCTTTTACGACAGAATCAATCCAGTGAATATTACAAAACCTTGTCAAATTTTTTCGTTTTTTTTTTTAATGAAAAGCTCAGGAGTTATTTTAAATAATAGCAATTTTTCTAATATCACCAAATGCGATGGTGTTTGAAAGGTTCATCATGTATTATTTATATTTGTGTAATTATTTATGGTAATTAATCATTATTATACAATTATTCAACTTTAATTGATTCTTCTTTAAAAATGAGAAAATGTAGATGTGCTTTCTACAAGGATCGATGGTTTCAAGTTACTATCGAATCCGGATGAAGAAACTTAACATGCGTAGGGGAGAGTGGGGTATGGTGTCAGGCTTTGAAGGAAATGTTCTTTAAATTATAATTGAAATGTGATTTTGATCTCTGTATTATTTGGTGAGAAGCTCACATTATTAGGTTGCATATTTCATTACTTAAATCCGTTTCTTAACAACGTCATTATTTTATATTTAATTGATTCGTTGGTCTTGCATTTGGGTCAGCATACCCCATACCATGGGGCATCGTGTCCATCATATTAGTCCCGGTTTATTTCATGAATATGAACGTTTTAGAATAAAAGCGTACAATATAATAATTCTTGAAAGTATGATGTAACAAAAAAAAGTTACTCGAGACATGGTCAACACTAAATAAATGTTTTCTTATCAATCAAAGTAAAGATGTCGCAAAACCTAGTTATAACCTCTTACTCCTTGAAGATTCTATTATCCGTGTAAAGATCTGCATTTGCCTTTAACAGATACCTTGTTTACCGAAAGTTACCAAAGGCGCGAAAATTCAAAACAGGCAATGAACAATAATATTCGAAATACTATTTATTGAGTTATTGTTCAACCCATGTAATTAGGACCACCCTAATAAATGAAGAGAATTGCTTGAAGTGTGTTTGAAATGGGAATTTATAAGCAGGAATGAAAAAAACTTTATAACAATAAGTTTCAATCTTTTTAGGTTATAACCACAAAGTTTACATGCTGGTCTCTTTCAAAGGAATGAAACATGAAATTGAGCGGTTAAGTAAAGAGAATCCTTTCAAGTATATTTTAATAGAAAATTAAAATGACGAATTTATATACATTTATAACCTGTATAACGACAATTTTTATATTTGTAGGTTATAATCACGAATTTCACATGATAGTCCATTTCAAAGTAATTTAGCGTGAACTTGGTACTTACCGTATTATTATTGAATGTAACTCCAAATGACATGTCGATTTTTATTTTCTGTGTAACTTTATTATTAGAAACCTCGAATTTAATTAGACAGAACAGACATAAATAAATTTGCTGTGTTTTTCTACATGATCGATCAAATTACCGACCTGTTATCAAGCACTGTTACCATTTTATTAGATTTAGTACATTTAGAACGTTTATAAAAACAATTTATGATACCAGACGTTTAAAGAAATACTTCACCTATTAGAATCTCACATTTTAATGCTTCAAGTATTTCAAAATATGGAGTAACTGCTTAATTTCTGCCAGA
Source organism: Andricus quercusramuli (assembly GCA_932178445.1). Lineage (NCBI taxonomy): Eukaryota > Metazoa > Arthropoda > Insecta > Hymenoptera > Cynipidae > Andricus > Andricus quercusramuli. Next base: position 13,236 of record CAKNXH010063005.1, on the reverse strand, counting down.
GACTTTTCCATCTGTTTCTGTAAAAACTGCTTTTTTCGTAATAACTCTTCTGACACGTATTTTAAAACCAAAATTTCATGTCGTCACTATTTTTCCAAACCAAGAAAGACATTTTATGCAAAAAAATAATGTGTAAATCAATGAACGTAGTCGTTTTTTGTAATTGACACTATGCCCCACACGGACACCATACCCCACTCTCCCCTACATGTGCTATTCGATATCAGTAACTCGGCTTGCAGAATGGCCGAAATCCTCATGAAAAAATAAGCATATCTGAACAGATGTTTTTTTATAACAATTTGAGGAATCCAACAATATGAAAAACTAATTTTTACTTAAAATGCAGTTGTTAGTTTCTTTATCAGGTCAGCCGTATGAGCAATAAGAATATTTTGTGTAAATTGGGGAAGACGATTCGTTGGAGTTTTGAAATTTAATTCGAACGCGTTATTACTTTATCCTCGAGTATAAATATACGTCCTCCTTCTACGTATAAATCAGACCTTTTGGTTATATTATGTGATATGTGAAGTAGAATCCCTTGTGAGTTGAGACGCTCAGTCGCTTGCAGCCGTTCTCGCTGATTTGAGCGAACGAGCGCGACACTATTGCGAAAGACTTGTACCTAGGGATTTTAAATGCACAACTGGATCGTCCTTGTAATCCGGACTGAAATCGTGAAAGTAATTATGGCGCGAGGTGTGCAAACGAAGTTATTGATAGTGGAATCAACCCACACCTGCACAATAATAATTTAGACATTTATACATATATGTATATTGTATATTTATTTCAGAGTAACAATTGTCACAAAATCAAAACAAGGGGATGTAAAATAATTACAAAAATGCAAATCAACATTAAATGAATGAAAATAGAAGCAGCTGCGGAATCACTGCCCGCAGTATAATATTTTCTCTCTCTCATTTCATACTGAAAAAAACTAAAACCTAAAGATGAACTAGAAAAATCATCGAGGGTCAATGAATAATATGTAGGCGTCCACATGAAAAGGGCCCTTATGACCGGTTCTAGTTTGGGAGATATTCGCGTTTGTCTAAGTTGAGGTCAAAATTATTATTTGTGGGTTTGAGTGGAGTATGATACTGCAACCTGAAGTGAATTAATTGGGACTACACTAATATCGAAACAGTAACCGGAAGGTGGATATGACATAAGGGTCCTTTTCATCCGAACGTCCACACATTACAGAATGGACGGAGACCGTCGTACTTTATTTAATATAACTTTTTAATTATTTCTTATGTGAACAATCAAAATAAACTCAAACTCCATCGAATATAGTGTACGTGCACCTGATGTACCTAATCCATGAAATTAATTCATTATATAAAGCTTCGGCAAAAATAACATTGAATCAATACAGGTTCTGTGTCTGTGGAGTTCTGTAGAATTATTAATTTCTTTAACTGGTTTTCTATTCCGCAAAAGCATTGCAATCGCTACAGTGTCAACAAAATTCGAACATTGAATTTCGAAAGAACACTTAAAAAACTGGGGATTCCATAATGTTGCGATTCAAATAAAATTTAGCATCCTGTAGAACTGCCTTGTTCTTAAAGAACAACATATCCAAGAAAAAAAAATAAGAAAAAAATTAGTTTCTTGTATGAATGAAGTCGTGAAGAAAGATACACCAAATTATGGAAACCAGTTTTAAAAATGGATAATACTGCAAAAAATAAATATTTCGTAATTATCGCAAAACACCGTTAACTCAAATATTATCTACCGCCGAATACGTCACAGAAAAATTCAGAAGAATACTGTCAACTCGGAGATAACGGTATTCTTTAAATTATTCGGTGGCTTATTGGTTCTGAAATTAGTTAGAAAAGCACCATAATGAGTTAACAGTGTTCTTCAGTAATATCAAGGAGACAGAAAAAAAAATTATTTCGCAAAATGCTGTAAACAGATTAATAAAAGTTATTAGTTTAAAAATAATTGTTACAAATTTCTACTTGCGGAGACAAACATGGAGGGAAGATTCAAAAGTTTCCGATTTTGATTGGTTTTCAAGTATTCCAAACGTTTCATTAGAAATATTATTTTTAAATAATTAAACATTAATTAAAATTATATTATTTAATAGTTAAATAATTCATTATTAAATAACCTTTTATGAATTAAATTGCGATAATAGTTGATAATGAATATAATATTTTTGAGTTGACTGTCTTCTTCAGAATTTTTCGGACCGTTTCCTGGGGTCTCACTGCACAGAGAGTACCGCCAACTCAAGTTGACGGTGCGTTATTCTGAATTATTACTTTCAAATTCGTGCCTTTCACTCAATTTTTGGCTACACATTAACATTTTAACCATTCTTTCATCAGAATTGAAAATATCGTGGTCAAATTAGTCATTAAAACTGAAGAAAAAAATTAATTCCTTCAAAGTTCAAATGAGCGTTCTAAGCGAAATAAAAAAGTTTTGGTCGATTTTCTCGGTTTCACTCATTTCTTTAAAAACAGAGTAGTTTAGCCCTTTTATTCTTTTCTGCTTATACTGTACCTGATAAGTTCAGAAAAGTTCTAAGCCAGAGTTGTTTATAGAAAGATAAAAAATAGGATTGTTGAAATGTCCATGATGGTTTTCACCTCACTTGTTAAGACTGTAGAAATAAAATAAACAGCGAACACAAAAATCGGCTACCAGGCAGCTCTTTGCAATTTCATGATGAATTTATAAATAACCAAAAATGAAAATTTGTAAATGATGGACCTCACCTCTACCTCTGCTACAGTCCCTATTGAATCGAATTTTGTCGTTTTGCCCCACTGTGTGATCACAACGAATAGGCCGCTTCATCATTAGGGTTAAGCTGCTCTTGGCTCGGTCATACTACGATGGAAACCGTCGTACTAGATGCAATATATTTTCCAGCATTTAAGGTGCCTTCATTCTTGAAATAATACTGATCAAATAATTATTATCTCTCTTTCCTGCATCTTTCAATTTTTGCACATGAATGGACCCACGCTACCTATTGGTCGATCAATACATCAGTAATTGAAAAGGTGATTGAATTCACAAGAAATATCTATTTGTTATTCTAGTTTTTTTAGGAGTGATAAAAAACGTAAATATCCAATTTTGATGTTGTGAAAGTGAAATAAAATTGATGAGATTCTACTACTTTGAGAAAGGATCAGGTAGGTATGAGTCAGAAGTTTGATGTACTGCAAGAAATTCACGATAATTCGCATCAGGTCCGGAAATCGATCACTTTCGTCTCGATTTTATGCGATTAGCCACGGCTGCCGAGGGACAACGCGACGGAACTTGAGATTCATGGGACTTTTTTCAGTTTGGCCTCTCTCGGTAGGTACTTTAAGTTTGGAATAGAAGAGGGTTGAATGCGCAACTTCAAGGGATAAAGAGAAAAGGGGACATTTTTTATTTGTAAATCCCAAGCAAGGAAGATGAAGATTGAAAAGGTGCTACAATTAGCCAGCCAGCAGCGTTTCCAGTTTGTTTAAACAGTCTTCTCTCAATCCCTCGAGTGTTCTTAGAAAAGAGCTTCTATCAAGGCTTGCAAATATGACTGAAGATTAAGTGAACTTATTGGATTTGACATAGATGAATGTCTCTGTATTATTTAAAAAAAATTAATTAGTACTAATCTATAAGAATTTATCTTCGTTTTAAACTTTTCTAGTGTTTATTGACAGAATTTTAATACATTTAATAACCTAATGTACAATATTATATAGTGTATTTGTATTATATAATGGATTATTCTTGGACTTGAAGGAAGCCTTTATTCGTTTTGATGTAATACTGCGACTGACTGAATGAACTCCAATCTCGAAGGGATTCAGGCGATGCACGCAGGAGATATTGTACTCCTTGCTGCTTTCTGAATAGAACCAAGTGTTTAGAAACTTTAGTTTGAAATCAATTGAATGGACCAAAGGTCGGCAGATCGACTGAGTTTCTATCCTTCTTCCTTTTATCCCTATAAGAATTGAAATACAGGCTACTGTATAAGTATTAAGTATATATACCTGATTTTTTAATTCATTATTTTATATCCGCCACAATTTGGTTTTGACAATTTTTTGAACTTTTTAAATTCTTCAATGGATAAAACGAATGTTTACTGAGAACCTTAAATCAAAGGAACGTTGACAATCATGTATGTTGCAACAATGATATCGCTGTTATCTCTGTAAAATATTATCTCATGAATATCGATATTTTAAGAATTCACAATTGTAAGTTGAAGATAATAACTAATGACTTTGTGAAGTGTTCTATCAGGTGTCTTCTCTTGGCTGAGTTCTAATCACAAAGGAAGATTGCGGGAATAATCGCAATATTTGTGTGGAAAGTTGCTTTCAGACAACAAAAATTACCCATGCTTTTGGCACATATATAGTGTGTCTGAATCGAAAGATGTTCATTTGTTGATCCAGGTGTTTCATTTCGTGAACTTTCAGTGAGAAATTTGAAGAAAAGTGGAAACATCATGTTCATATTGAAAGAACAGTGTTAACAACCTTTCTGTGAAAGGAGGCAACAAACATTATGCAACATCAATTGTTTGTCAATAAAAATCTATTGATTTAAACAAAAAACTCTCTGGCAAATATTATGACATGAGTCTTGAATCTTAAAAAAACACCAAATAATGTTGACGACAGATAAGTCTCATTTGTATGAGTTTCTCCAGGTGTTTTCTCTTGGCTGAGTTCTAATTCAAAACAAAGATTGAGGGAATAATGGAGATATTCCGAAGAAAAGTTTTATTCAGACAACTAAAATTATCTATGTTTTCGGCACATATTGTGTCTGAATTAAAAGATGTTCTTTTGATTAAGAATATCCAGAAACGAAGATCTCACTCATGTGGATATCTGAAGAATTCACCTAATGCTGAAGATAACCAATCATTTTTGAAAAGATTCTTCTAAGTATTTTTATTTTGTGAACTTTAAGTAAGAGATTGAAGGAAAATTGGAAATGTCATGTTCCTATTAAAGGAACAGTGCTCAAAATCTTTCTGTGAAAGCAGCCAGCAAGTATTATGCAACATAAGTGGTTTGTCTATCGAAACCTATATTTATCTAAACAAAGATCTCATTGGCAAGTATTATATGACATGAATCCAGTATATTCAGAAAACACCAAATACTGATGTCAACAGATAAGTCTCATTTATAAGAGAGTTCTTCCAGGTGTTTCCTCTTGGTGAAGACTGAAGACAAGCTTCTTTCACAACAAAAATTACGTATCCATCTGCATCGTACATTGTCTCTGGATCAGGAGTCCTCTGATTAAAAACACCCCGAAAAAAGATGTATCCTATGAAAAAAGAAAAAGAACCTCATTTATAGGTGTACCTTCAGATGTTTTCTTTCAGTAAAACTTAATTGTTGTAAAGATTAAAAGAAACTGTGAAATCCTCGCTTAGCGAGACGGATTTGATAATATGTGAATGAAAAGTTGGCCTTATTTCTGACATGATCTGAGCTCGCTGGTTGCTTTGAGTTCCTTGATTCTTCGCCTTGGCTTGGCTGGGTTCTCTCCTTTCTCCTCTTTCCACCTCCTGGTCCTCCTCCTCCACCTCCTCGCACCCTCCATCTTTTTCTTCCCGGGGCTGCTTTATAAGACGACAAAAGAACATCGCGGCGGAGTCAAGATGGCGGATCCGAGGCAGCGACTGACTGTGCCCATTGTTGCCACGAGCAGAGAGACAAAATGAACCCGATTGTTAGTCCTGGAGGCATCATAATGAACGCCCATTCACCGGGAGACACCAAATGAGCTCCCGCGTCTTGTCCCGCGGCTTTGTCTACGATACTTTTAATTTTCTTGTTTTGTCTCCCCGCTTGCGCCTACTCCCCCGCTCACCCTTTTGTCGGCGCCCCGTAGCATGTTCCTTTTGCCACTGCGCAGAATGAAAATATTATTGCTTGATCCACGTCATGCATAAATGCATCGATAGCCTCCTTTGTAGACGTCTCCTCCTGCTAGCGGCTGAACAAACAACGATATTCATATTATAAAGTCACTGGCTTATTATATAGCTCATAATTTATATGCTCAGTATTCACCTCCCTTTCTTATGTATTACATCCGGAAGGCCTGCTGCAATTCCGAGATGACAAGTCAGCTCATCTTGGGGTAATTAGGAAGCACCCCTTGAGTCCTAGGTATTAATGAGCATGAATCATAATCGTATTAATATGTCTTTTAGGTATGTGTGATGAAAACAATATCATCTCTGGAGTTTACAGAACCCTCAAGTGATGAAGTTTTCTTGTTTATTCAACAATTATCTACTGTATATCAGCTACAAGTCTCAATGTTTTGTTAGTATTAATTGAGGAGGTGTGTTGGTATTCCAACAGAATGAATTACTGATATAGTTTCCTGCCGTTGATTGGTTAGGTACATGATGTGGGCAGAAAATTTCTATAATTCTTTCCAATGCACATCCCTTATGATATTTAAAAAAAATCGATTCAATACGCAGCAGAGGTATTGAAATTGTGAACACAATTGACAACTACTTTTCAACTGACTAAAAGAAAAAAATATTTCCACTACTATCACACTAACCAATCAAACTTTGTTAGGAGTTTATTCATCTAATGATAAGTAACCAAACACCATGGAAAGAAAAAGTCATTATATAACTCCTTGAAAGCATTATACATTTTGTGTTTACACTAACATTACTGTGTGTTGTTTTTGAATGAATATTCCTAATAATGCACACAACCGTGGAATAATAGGACATTAATCGAGTGTCACCTATAACAAATAGTATTTCTTCCATACTTAAATTTACCAATATTTACCGTGAGTGCAACGCTAAACATCTGCATAAGAACACCTTGGCACAAAGATATCACTTGATATGCAGACAAACACGTGATAGAGAGCAGTGGCAAGCTTTTTGGATATGAATTCAACCGACTCGTATAGACTTAATTTGGACTCCTATTGTAATATCACCTATTGTCGGGAAACTCGCACCCAGAACGGAAACAAAATACATTCGCTTGTTAAAACTTTTGTACGTTTAACTGAAACAGTACACAGAATGTCCGTATAATGTACAATGCATGCAGTTGAATGGGGACATGCTCATGAAAAGAATTCAATGTGCCGCTATCGTTGCAAATCATCAATTGTCAAACAAATCCATAACATTTTTCAGTAAATTCGTTAAAAAAGTAATTGACGCAATTACAATAATTTATGCCAGGATCGTTGCTAATACATGATGTCAAATGCAAATGTCGTAACAATATTCATTTAATAACCATAAAATTGAGTAAATAATGTAATCTGGAGTATTAGGTATGATATATATTGATAGGGCTGAATAACTCCCGTAACGATTGTTTAACAAATAGCTTTCATTATGAAGGGAATTACGCTAGCTTTGGGTACAATGCATCTTCACAGATAGTCTACATTAATCAACAATGTTAATGACGTTTTGTTTGTGGGTCGGAATCCGCCGCAAGTCCACCCTTCATTGTCATGATCTAACCGATTCGTGTATGTAGCACGTATTATGCACTTTGACCTCACATTGCAGGTACGTTACTATCCACAGAGTTGAATTACCGTGCACCACCCTTAGACAACCCAAATCTCGATTAGAGTCGAGTTTGCATAGACTACGAGAACAGAAGGGTTGGAATACAAAGTACGCTTGATTCACCAGAAACCTTCGTGGTGACCTCTTCAATTAAGAAATTATCCAGTTGTGAAACAGAGTTTTCAACGATGTCTAAAATTCAACACTTTCTCAATTTATATTATTTTAAAGAGAATCTTTCAGGTAGATCCAAGGCGAATAATAATTGATAAGCCAAAAATTGTCAATTGTACTGAAACAGCAGAAGATTTCATCGATATCCTTTCGAGCAATACATTCTAAATTTAAATCAGTCAGAATTTGATTTAATAAATTAATTAAGCATGCTTCGACTGAAAAATCAGTGATTTCGACTGAATATGTAATTTCAATGGGAAATTTATCTCTTTGATTAAAAATTCAACTGTTTTGCCCGAATTTGTTTCATTATTTTTGATTTTACCCTATTTAGTTGCAAATTTAACTCTTTCATTGATAATTAGTCCTTTCTGGTATAAAATTATTTTTTTTAAGGAAAATTCATTTTATTTTATTTTTTTTTCGAAAAATCCACTACTTAGTTTAACGCTGAATTACTTTATCAAAAGTTAATTCTTTTGGGTAATGATTCATCATTTTAGTTGAAAATTCATCTGTTTTGTTAAAAATGTTGAAAAAATTGTTGAAAAATAATCTTTCTACGCTGCGAATTTTAGGATGAAAACTCTCGTTTTCTACTAAAAATCGTCTTTATAGTAAAAAATTAATCGTGATTGAGAATTCATCTATTTCCGTTGCCAACTCAACTACTCACTACTCGGTTGAAAGTTGAACCACTTTATTAAAAATCATTTTTATGCCTTGAAAATTAATCTTTTATTGGTTCAAAACTCAGCTTTTTATTCAAAGACTAGATTTTTTTGGTGACAATTCATATTTTTGGTTATAGGTTCATCATTTTTGTTGAAAATTCATATATTTTCTTGAATAATTAACTATTTTGTTGAAAATTCGTTGTTTTTTTTGTGTTGAAAATTAATTTTGTTATTCGAAAATTTAACTATTTTATTTTTGGTTGAAAATGGACCTGTTTTAGTGAAACACACTGCAGATGGCATCATTTAAAATTACTGATTCCATCAGTAAGAGAAATTGATTTCAAATTAGTCGGTTTTAACTCATTTAAATTTATAGTTTGGGTATGAATCTCCTTCCTGACCATTTGTGCAGACGCGTGTGAATCGTAGGATCAAATACAATTATTAAATTAGAGGTAAATTCACGGGAAAAGTCTATATGCTTATGTTAAAGAATCGTAACAGCATGCATTTTTCTATAATCTTCACAACAAAATCTGTTAGAGTTGCGGAAATTTCCGTAATATTTACGGAAAATATCTGCAAATCTGTAAGATGTCGTCATATTCTTCAGAGATTACAAAAAATTCTGTAATCTCTACATCAACCCTGTCCAGCGAGGAGAATTTCTAGGAATTTCCGTCGAAACGAACCAATCGCACATGTGAGTTTTCCACCTCCACTTTCCACTTTCTATTTCACTCCACGAGAGTAACCACCACCTGAACTCTCTCGAGTGAGCAGAAAAAGGTAGTGGTGGAAATGCACAATCTGGTCTTTGAGTAAATTTCTCCTCGCTGGACAGGCCTGCTTTGCATGAAAAACCACTATTTTAACGTGATAGGACCCCTGTAACGTTAACAGATTTGATTATGTGTGATTAATGAAATAACATTTTTTATCATTGAGGTTATCACTCAGCATCACAACAATTTATTTCCTTCAAGTGAAAACAATCCAAATTAAGAAAAACATGACTTTTTCCGTACTTTTCTCCACTGAAGACTATCGTGTTTTTCTGGTATCAAGGGATATAAGTTGGGGTAAGTTGTCCTGTTAGCCTTTCTTAGGTCATTATGGATGGACTGTTTGACCGAGCCGTAACCAACGTGGCGTAACGGCGTGTACCCAAGACCTCAAGAGGCAAAAGCGTAATATCCTCCTTCATTCTTTTATGACTGTAGGCGTTACCATCACGTATACCATTATCCTCGCCATTATCAGAAGGAATACTCAAGAGACCCTTGCAGTATACTCGCCTTCGTGGTTCAAGCTCTCTGGGCGGTCTGTACGTGGCATTTTTTTCTTATTTGTTTCAGCCCTTTCGACCAACCAATCAGCGATCAGAATGGAGCTCGTCCGGGTGAATAGAGTTGTGTCAGGAAGTATTCACACAAAAACTATCTTCACGGAATCGTCCACGTGGAACAGAATAGAGGACCGTACAGGCATTCTATGTGGGAAACTTGGGAATAATTTGAAAACTTTTGCTGCTTCCAATACAACCTTCATCGGTGATTCTCTCTCTGGACTCCCCCCGGCCTCGTCCTCCAATCTACTCTCGAACCTGCCACTGAAAATCAGAGGTTTACAAGTGGAAATTGAGAAAATATATATGTTAAGCCTGGAGCACTCCCTTTTATTAAAGAGTAAAATGCATCCTTTCAATGTTTCCAATCTTGTTGACAGGCCCGTTTATAAACGAAGTTTTAAAATGTTTAATGTCTCAACAGTTCAATTTAGCTTGAATTCATTATTTTAACATTCTCATCATAATTAGAAGGCATTAGTTTTATGTGGAAACACTGACTATCGCGGATTTCTTTAAGTCGCCACGTTTCGAGAAACACTTCACGCCAGGACACGTATTTTTCGTTTAAATCGTAAAAAATAACATTTCAAATGAACATATTCAATTTATGGAAAAACAACACAAGATGCAATAAAATTTTTCAAATAGAAACAGTTTTCCCCTTAACTAGTTCTAAAAATGTGTTTAAGACAACTTTTTTTGATTGAATGCTCACTATTTTAAATTGTAAAAACAAAAGAAATATATGTAAAAATAAGAATTCGGTACAAGCATTTGTGTAAGTTTTATGCGGATACTACCGTCTTCAACGATTTATGACTCTTTGATCGTCAATCAAAAATCTAGTCCTTGAAATTGAACAAATTAAAAACCCTTACATTCTCGGAAATCCTATTAAAATGTCTTAAACGTTATTGAATTCATTTTGATGCGCCTTGAAATATTATAAAATCTCTTCAAATTATTCTAACCCATTAAAAATCAATGAATTCCCTTAAAAACTCGTAAATTCTATGACAACTGATGATATTTCCACGGATATTTGTTGAAATTTTAAACACTTGATTGAAATACTTTGAGAGCTGATCAAATCCCTTAAAATCATTAAAATCCTCGGAAATCTTATCAGATGCGTTAAAATCCTTTAAAAATCCCTTGGAATCCTTTAAAATATTCTAAAAACTTATAAGTCCGACTATAAAATCCTTTGAAATTTTCAGAAATTCCAGGAAACTCTTTAAAACTGCATAAAATAGTTCTAAATATCTTAAAATCATTCAAGCCCTTGGGAATTCCTTCAAATTTTTTATTCTTTTGAAAATCACTAGAAATTCTTGGAAATACCTTAAAATACCTTCAAATTTTTAAGGCACTTGAAAATTCTTGGGAATCTTTTGAAATACCCAAAAGTCTTATGAATAAGTTCTTTGAAATCCATTAAATTACGATAAAATCCATCGAAATCTTATGAAATTACCTCAAATTTGTTGATGTTCATTGAAATATCTTGAAATCTTTGAAATCCTGTGAAATCCTTTTCAATCCTAGAAAATTTATTAAAATACCTCATGAAGAGCCCCTAGAATCCCTTAGAACGACTGAAATCCTCCAAAATTATATAAAAACCCTAAAAAATTCTTTGAAACATTTGTAAATCTTGAAAATCCGCTGAAATTCCTTGACATATTTTTCAATATTCTAAAATCTTATAAATCCTGTAAAATCGGATAAAGTTCCGAAAAGCGCTTACCTCCGAATAATTTGAAACTCCGTATACCTATGTATTTTGACGCGCTGATCACGAATATGATAGTGAAAATACCCGCAAATTTGATTTTCAAGGTCAAAACCCCAAAAAACTATAAGAATTTCATGTTTTTCCGTTTATTCCAGTAAATAAAAGAAATTTACAAAAAAAGTTCAAACAAAAGTTGTAGATCTTTTAAAAATGCATATTTTATGTTGAATATGTTTTTACCCTACGACTGATAGTTTTCGAGAAAATAGACGATAAATATTCCGGTATGTATACCATTAAGCCATTTGCCTTTCACGGTAGGCGTGAGACTACCCGATTCAGGTAGTGTTTCTAGGTGGATAGTTTCTTGTAGTAAATAACTACAAGTGTGAGTTCACCACACCCACAAAGGGCCAACAGCACGCAGTATTCCCGAACGGTCACCCATCCAAGTACTAACCGTAAGTAGGCATTAATGCTAAAACAAATGGGTTAATGGCAAAAGATATGTTTCCACGAAACATTAGGGAACAAATGGGGATGGTATGCGTCCTACGTTATTTCTGTGACCAGTCACAGGGGTGTCTTCCCGCCCCCAATGACACGCTGGAAAGGGGGTCGTGTGTGACCTAAGTTATTTCTGTGGCCAGTCACAGGGGTGCCTTCCTGCCCTCCCATGACACGTTGGAAAGGGGGTCGTGTGTGACCTATGTTATTTCTGTGGCCAGTCATAGGGGTGCTTTCACGCCCCCCACGACACGTTGGAAATGGGGTCGTGTGTGACATAAGTTATTTCTGTGGCCAGTCATAGGGGTGCCTTCCCGCCCCCCATGATACGCTGGAAAGGGGGTCGTGTGTGACCTAAATTATTCCTGTGACCAGTCACAGGGCTGTTTTCCCGCCCCCCATGAGACGGTGGAAAGGGGGTCGTGTGTCACCTAAGCTATTTCTGTTGGCAGTCATAGGGGTGCCTTCCCGCCACCCATGAAACGTTGGAATGGGTGCCGTGGGTGACCTAAGCAATTCTACACTTCGTACCGACATTTCCCTTCTTTTCTCTAAAACGGTCAGTCGTAGGGTAAAAACATATGAAACATAAAATATGTAATTCCAAAAGATCTAAAACTTTTGTGAGAAGATTTTTTGTAAATTCTTATTATTTACTGAAATAAACGAAAAAACATTAAATTTTTATAGTTTTTTGGGGTTTTGACCTTGAAAATAAAATTTGCGGGTATTTTCACTATCATATTCGTAATCAGCACGTCAAAATACATAGGTATACGGAGTTTCAAATTAATCGAAGGTAAGCGCTTTTCGGAACTCCACCCGAACTATTATTATACAATATCTAGAATTATTATATATAGGTATATATTTCAAAATCCTTATGAAGTTTAAGAAATTCATTGAAATACCATAATTTGGGCTTCAATCTCTGTGAAGCCCTTGAAATTTTCCAAATAATACTAACTAAATCCCTTAACTAATTCTTGTGCAATCCCTTGGACCGTCATACATCTTTAAAATGTTTTAAAATTCCTTTAAACCAGACATGCCCAACTCGGGGAAATTTCCTCCGGGAACACATGTTCAGAGTTCCCTACTCTTTCTACTAAAGAGCGGGAGTGGTGGTAGACGCATGCGCGTGGTAGCCGCGTACGTCACAGAGGAGAGATTCTCGCAAGCGTTTACCACC
>CAKNXH010063003.1:26270-55620 GCA_932178445.1 Andricus quercusramuli | reverse complement strand
GCGAGAGATGTATGAACAACGTGGCTCGAAGAAAGGCGTAGCAGGATGTCGGGAGAACCTGCTCATCGATAGATGTGTCTGTAAAGATGCAGCATCCTATCAACGATCTCTATCGATGGCCTGGATAGATTACCGAAAAGCTTTTGATTCAACCTCCCATAGACTTATCATCTGTCTGTTGGAAAGCTTGAAGGTCATCCACACATCGTGAGATGCATAGAGAGATTAATGCCGCTTTGGAAAACCAGATTTACCATCTTATCTGGAAAATATCGTGTGATCACTAACAGTATCACCTTTCAGAGAGGTGTATTTCAGGGCGACACCATGAGCCCTCTCCTCTTTTGCCTCACATTATTGCCACTATCTCTCGCACTTCGCCATTCCGAAGGGTACCTCTGTGGCAAACCTGGAAATCGAAAGCATAAGGTAACTCATGTATTTTACATGGATGATCTTAAGCTCTATGCTAGAAATCAAGAGAAACTACATCTAGCTCTAAAAATTGTCACAGAGCACACTCCAGAGATTGGAATGGAGTTCGGGTTAGAGAAATGCGCCAAGGTTAATTTGAAGAAAGGAAAACTTAATGGCATCCTCGAAGATCCTGAACTCGTTGACAGAAGCGCTATACGACACCTTTGCGTTGGAGAGACCTATACATACCTGGGCGTGCCACAAAGCCGCATTCAGGACGTAACATCTATATTGGATACTCTCCGATGCAGATACAAACGTCTCCTCCGACAGATATGGTCTTCCGAATTGTCGGCGAGGAACAAAGTATCTGCAACGAACATGCTTGCCGTCCCAGTAGTACTCTATTCATTTGGAGTAGTTCCATGGACGAAGGACGAGCTCAGATCCCTCGACATCAGGTCCCGAAAGGTTATGCACATGAACAAAAGCATGCACCTTAAGTCTTCTGTTCCACGACTTTACATCTCACGCCGTCAAGGTGGTCGTGGAATACTGAATCTTGAATGTCTTCACAACAGGATTATTCTGGGTACAGCACATATTGTCGCAAATGGACAAGATCCTCTTCTTAAAATGGTCAGAAAACACGAAGAAGTGGGCAAAGGGGCGTTTCTTTACAAAGCAGCGGAAGAGGCTGCTGAAACACTCGGCCTTGACTTCAATATCAGGTGTGAGCGAAATGCATCAAATCTTATCCATCTTAAATACTCACTCCTGAAGGCCCGGATTAAGAAAGCACAGGAGAAAAACTTCCGCGAAGAGCTCCTCGACAAGAAGATGCACGGCATCTTCCACAGAAATGTGGAAGATCAGTCGATGTCGTATGAGCTGACGTTTGCTTTCCTTAGATCGCCCGGATTGAAGTCGGGCACAGAGGGCTTCATTTTGGCATGTCAAGATGGTGTTATTTCCACTCTAGCATACCGTCGCCACATTTTGAGCCAAGATATTCCCGATGATAGCTGCAGAGCGTGTCATGAACACCCCGAGCATCTAGGACACATACTATCTAGTTGTCCAGCTCATGCGGGAACAACCTACATCCAAAGGCACAATGCGGCACTGAGAGTGCTTTATTACCATCTCTGTCACTCTTACAGCATTAGCCCAAATACCTCTCCGCTGAACGCCCCTAGAGAAATAGAGTCAATTGTCGAAAATGAGAAGTGCCGCATATATTGGAACTTCATATTCTCGACAATTGTTTCTGTTGCGCACTCGAGCCCTGACATGGTTCTTCTTGATTTCGAGAAACGAACCATGTTCGTTATCGAATTTTCGGCACCAGCGGACAAAAACGTCACAGCGAAGGAGAAAGAAAAGAAAGAAAGGTATAAAGACCTTATGAGGGAGTTGCGACGGTTATACCCGGAATATTCTGTTAAGCTAATCGTCCTGATCATTGGCGCTCTTGGAGGTGCCAAGGTTTCACTTGTTAATAGCCTGAAAAGCATCCCTGCGTGTCAACAAAATGCTGAGGCACTTGCAGGGAGAATGCAGAAGGCGGTCGTCCTTGGGTCGCTCCGTGTCCTCAGGGTGCACGAGACTTTCGCCGGATCATCGTATTGAATTCGCGCAGACTGTAACCACCCATCTCACGGTCGTGAGACGTGGTTACAGCTGAAATTTTACCGCGATTTCGCTGGGAGCGGGTGCAATTTTTCAGATTAGCAACCGCTCCCGGCGAAATCCTGCGGTTGTCCTTATGACAAACTTTTAAATATATATATATAATATTCCTATTATCTCTAAGAAAAATTAGAAACACGTAGAATGCCCATAGAAAGAATGTCTTTCCTATTGTGTTTTGTAAACTTCACAGATGTTTCTAGGAATTATAGAAACATTCTTTTGGTATAAGTACAATTATGTAATCATTTATTATTTTATTCTAATAAGCTAAGTAACTTCGCAGTTTAATATTCACAATAGTAGTTCTTGAAGTAGTGACGATATATCCTAGCCTGCTGTTGTCTTTGCTATGGATCATGTAGATGAAACCATCTAGCTGTTTATCCATTATTATTGAATTATTGAATTTATTAGCTTCGGTTAATGAACTTATCATGTTTTGCTTGCTTACTACACACTCTTGTTTATCCGTTAATATCTTAGAGATAGAAAATGATTAATGTTGAGAGAACTTCTATCTTTTTACTTCCAGCAGGGACGAATTAGTCTACAAAACTGTGAAGAAGTATCATTTTGTTCAATTGAAGAGTTTTTTAAAGTACTGGAAGCAATTAACGAGAAGAAAAAAGACTGAACCCACTGAAATGATAAGTTTTCCAGGTGTTAATAAGGTGAAGAAACAAATTGAGCACACCGATCATAAAAGGGCGTCTCCGGGAGAAATTTGGTAAAAGTATTGTCCACGGGCAGCAAGTGGTGTGTTTTATCGACTTTGAAGGTGTTACGTATATATTCTGAATATTCTGTGAAAATTTCAAAACATTTCACCAGTTATTGAGCTAGAGTCGGCGAGTTGAGTTTTAAAAAATATCGGATTTGGGCGCGATGAAAAATGCAATTTTTATTAATTATTAGCTAAACTAATAATCGGATTCATTAATTATGTAAGAAAGAAATGTCGACTTTTGTCAGGTTAATGTGATGGTGTTTTTGCTTCCTCATAGAGGAAGCTTTGTACTGGTAACATTTTCCAACATTTTTAAATTCATTTAATTAAAGCCTCCCTAATTTGAAAATGTCTAATACAATGTTCTGAGCAATTGTCCGGATGTGTGTATGTGTGGATGTATGGATGTGTGGATGTGTGTGTGGATGTCACGCTTTTTTGTGAACACGATAACTAGAAAACGGTTACAGATAAATTGATGAAATTTGGAGGGCTTATTTTCCTCACTAATATCTTGAAACTGACCAGAGGATTTTTAAAAATATTTATTGAGTTTTTTTTAAGCACTCAATAATATTTTAAAAATCTGTTTTTTATAGTAAAACTTTTTTCACTCGCATAATTCGAAGTTAATGCAAGAATATGAAAGATTCCTTGGTCCGAGGCGAATGAATTGACCTATAATATCAATATATTTTATTGAAGAGTAGGGAAGTTATGGTAATTTATATATTTTGAAAATCGATTTTTTATAGTAAAACTTTTTTCATTAACATAATCTAAAGTTGATGCAAGAACAGAAAAGATGTGTTGATTCGAGTCGAATCAATTGACCTATATAATATTAATAAACTTGATTGAAGAGTAAGGAAACGATGTTAATGCATATTATTCGAAAACACCGTTTTTTACAGTAAAACTTTTTTCATTAGCATAATTTAAAGTTGATGCAAGAATACAAAAGATGCCTTGGTTCGAAACAAATCGATTGACTTATAATATTAATGCATTTTATCAAAGAGTGGGGAAGTAATGGTAATTTACATATTTTGAAAATCAGTTTTTTATAGTAAAACTTTTTTCATTAACATAATTCAAAGTTGATGCCAGAACAGAAAAGATGTGTTGATTCGAGACGAATCGATTGACCTATAATATTATTACATTTTATTGAAGAGTAAGGAAACTATGGTAATGCATAATATTTGAAAATACGGTTTTTGCAACACCCACCTCTAAAGTTGGCGTTTGCATGCATGTAGATGGTGCCTAAAGTACCTTATTTGAGCCGACTCTGCGTGAAACAATTTTCGCGCATGCGTAGTTTGAAGATGGCTTACTTTAGACACTGGTGAAAAAGCTGCGCATGCGCACATTTAAACACTGGTGTTGGTATCTTCTTGAAATAATTTTACATTCAACTTGAGCAAATGTTTTAATGATTGAAGTTTTGTTTTTAGGGTTTCGTAGCCACCCCCCCCCCCCCCCCCCGGGGGCAAAATAGCATAAACGCCAACATTTTTTTCAATAATTTTTTTCCAAAACATTTTTTCAACAAATTTTTTTTTTCAAAATTTTTTTTTACCAAATTTTTTTTTTCAAAAATTTTTTTTCTCAAACATTTTTTTATCAAAAATTTTTTTTCTCAAAATTTTTCTTCACCAAATTTTTTTTTCACTAAATTTTTTTGCACAAAATTTTTTTTCAGAACATTTTTTTTCGAAAATTTTTTTTTCAAAATTTTTTTTAGACATTAAAAAAATTTTTTAATTCCTTCACTCCACTCTATGCAATATAAAATTAGTTTTTTTCGTTACCACCTCCTAACAACTTTTTCGGACGGGCGTTGCAAAAAGTAGCGTGTGATACACGTGCGCCTAGGTGATTAGTAACTCGTGTGATTGCATCATTCGCCTGCGGTTCGAAGCACTCGTCTATGTTTTCGCACTCGCTTCGCTCGTGCGCTAACCATCGACTCATGCTTCGAGCCTCCGGCTTATGCTGCAAAATTCACACTCGCACACAATCACCTATTTTACGCACTTGTATCACAAATAACTATTTTTATGGTAAAACTTTTTTCTTCAACATAATTCAAAGTTGATGCAAGAATATGAAAGATTCCTTGGTTCGAGACGAATCGATTGACCTACAATATTAATATATTTTACTGAAGAGTAGGGAAGTTATGGTAATTTATATATTTTTTATGACACATGCATTATTTCAGCCCTTTTCGACGCCTATGAAGCGGGGCTAAAGCTCTACTTTTTACTCCCTAGGGACTGAAAAGTGACGTCAGAGATGAATAATGAAGATTATGCATCTATGAGCTTGCATTTTATGATTATCAGCCCACTCACGGTAAAAACTGAGAGGAAATTTTGGTTGCAGTTATTAGAATTTTGCGGTTATTTATGGAAAGTTACCATATATACCTGTAAAATTACCTTAAATTACCACAAATTACCGAAATTTTCCATAAATTTCCGGAAATTTATGGAAATTTGTAAAAATGAATTTTGCGTATTCCATGGTAAGTTACCATATTTACCTGTAAAATTACCAGAAATTACCGGAATTTTCATAAATTTCCGGAAACTTATGGAAATTTTTGAAAATGAATTTTGGGTAAGTTACCGTATATACCTGCAAAATTACCATAAATGACCGAAATTTTTCATGAATTTCCGGAAATTTTTAAAAATGAATTTTGGGTATTCCATGGTAAGTTACCATATTTAAGTGTAAAATTACCATAAATGACCGAAATTTTTCATAAATTTCCGGAAAATTTTAAAAATGAATTTTGGGTATTTCATGGTAAGATACCATAGTTACCTGTAAAATTACCATAATTTACCAAAATTTTTCATAAATTTCCGGAAGTTTATGGAAATTTTTCATAAATTTCCGGAAGTTTATGGAAATTTTTCATAAATTTCCGGAAATTTATGAAAATGTTTGAAAATGAATTTTGGGTAATTTACCATATTCACCTGTAAAATTACCATAAATTACCGAAATTTTCCATAAATTTCCGGTAATTTATGGAAATTTTCAAAAATGAATTTTGGGTAATCTATAATAAGTTACCTCTCAAATTACCATAGATTAGATTAACATTAATTTCATGCTTTATTACATAAAATCTAATATGGTCTGAAATCATGACTGTATTTCGAGAAATGCCTGAAATCATCCATTTGTTATAAAAAATATCGTATACGCCAAGGGGGAGAGGCACTTTTTCGACTCGTGTATGTTTTCAGTACTCGTCTCCGGCTCGCCTGCAACTTGTACTGAAAAAATACACTCGTCAAAAAAGCACCTCTTCTCCCCCTAGGTGCATAATATACTATTTAAACTCGTTTTTTATAGTAAAAGTTTTCTTATTCTCATAATTTAAAGTTTATGCGAGAATAGAAAAGTTGTGTTGATTAAAGACGAATCGATTGATCTGTAACATTGATACATTTTATTGAAGAGTAAGGAAGCTATCGTAATGAATAATATTTGAAAACACAGTTTTTTATAGTAAAAATTTTTTCGCTAACATAATTCAAGATTGATGCAAGAACGAAAAAGATTTCTTGATTCGAGGCAAATCGATTGATCTGTAATAATAATACACTTTATGGAAGATTAGGGAAGTTATGCTTATTTATAATATCTGTATCATCAGTTTTAAACAGAAAAACTTTTTTCATCGACATAATTCAAAGTTGATGCATGAATAGAAAAGACTTTTTGATCACAAATTTTCAAATAGAATAATTCTGATAATTTTTGTAAAGAAATCATAAAGCTGGGAAAGGGATAGGGTGCGACAGAACTTTTCCTTTCCCTTTTCCAGCTCAAAAAATTATCATTTCGAATACAAGATTTGATTCATCTGATTTTTCTTTGTATTTAAAACATTTTTTGTATTATTTTTTAATTTTTTATTTTTTGTAAATTTCTATTTTTAAATTGAGCAAAATGAAGATTTGGTTTGTCTATTATTGAAAAAAAAATAACTCATGCTTCCTCTATAAGGAAGCAAATACATTTGCTAACGGGAAGCAAAGTGCTCGTGAAATGAGCACCATATAATTATAAATACAAACAAAGTGGAAACACTCGAAATCGAATTCACAGCTAGTTTATTTTTTAATTTGACACCCTTTTTTCTGCTTTCTGCCTGTGGACAATACTTTTACCGAATTTCGCGCGGAGAAGCCCTTTTAAGATCGGTGTGCTGCTCAATTACTTGTTGTGAACCATTTGTCGAGAAAAAATTAATTAATTTCAACCTAAACAATTAACGTGTATTTTTCTGAGTAAAAGAAAAACTAAAACTAAGTAACAGAATAGTGGACATAAGAAGAATTTAATCTTCGAAATGAGAATAAAAATTTTGTTAAATTTTTAATTAATTATGGTTAATATATCATATTATAACACAGGGCGGAAAAGTTAGATATACGATCAACTCCCGATATTTCTAGAATTTAAGTTCTTTTAATTTTTTGTCTTGTGGGGGCCACGAGACAGAGAGAAGGGGTGCTCAGTCAAGCCTGAAAAACAGCTTGACGGCACAACTTTAGCGTGTTTGTTGCATCTGGATGCGTCGTGCGCCCAAATCCAACAGAAATGGTTCATGCGACCCTGCCTGTTTACGTTTGGATTCTCCCGATTTAGGATCAAGGCCACTGCAACCCATGCCCGGAACCGTTCTTGTGACGCCAATCGAATGTATTAATATAAGGAGGTTAGCTCATTTATACTGTACTATTTATAAAATATTACATATAAACATGAATGCAGCAATAACCTTTTTAATAATAAGTACAACTTTTCTATCTTAATTGTATTATTAAAATCAAAATTCTCGCGGTAGAGATTTCGTCAGGAAAAATATAGAAACCCCTATACAAAGTAATAGGTTAGACAGAGACAGGTTGACTCTATCAACAACTAACGAACCAATTTAAATTAAAAATAACTAAACCCCAACCTCAGGACATCATTTAAATTTCGAATTAAACCTTCAAATAAATATATAATATATTATTTTGGGATCATGAAGATTTTACCTGTACTAGGGGCGTCCGCCCAAAGAAACAACCTTAGAAAAGGAACAAACGGAACGGTTTATTTAGAAAATAGAAATAGATCGGAAAAAACGACCCTAAATCAACAACGAAACTTTGGAATGCGATTCCTTTTTAGATAACAATACATAGTTTGTCTTGGCATCCGAGGAACTTTTATCAAGCGCGGAATATTATGAATTTATTAACCAAAAAAAGGAAAGATGTTTTAGAGAAAGGGAAAAAAGGGCAACCAATTTAAGGTTTAGATTAGATCCGTCAGCTCATAGCTCTGTCGAAAACAAAAGAGAAAATAGAAACCCTAGTTGCATGAAAAATAAAAGCGAATCTCGAAACAGACAATCAGTTTCATTTGATTTAAGGGAACAATTAAAAGAACATGATAAATTTTCTTACAATAATATTGAAAACTACAGCCAAACAAGTATTAATAACTTGAGATTACAAATTACAGACGACAGCGAATCATTAGAGGACAGAACCTATTCAAATCAAAACAGATCACGTAGACTCTCGACAATAAGGGACAGGTCATACAGACATTCTAGAATCCACACAAATAAAACAGATACAGATGACGAGCCTGAAAATTATAAAAATATCGAAACAATTTGAGCAACATTATTTCCTTTTGGCATGATCCAAACGCCATTTCAAATTATGATTAATTGACCGATTAAATTCAGAAATAATAAACCGGACAGTTCCGCGCATTTCTTGGACGAATGAAAAAGACTCAAAAGAGGGTACAAAATAAACGACCACAATATTTTAGAAAATTTGGACGCACTACTTCTTGAAGATGCAAAATATTGGTGAAAAATAAATAAAAATTCCTGGAGATGTTCATCGGATTTCACCGAAGATTTTAAAAACGCTTATATCGACAGAAGGTTCTCGGAAGGAATAAAAAAAAAATTTAATTTTGTAACCAAAAAAGAAACCAAGATATCCACTGGCATTTAACGGAAATCAGAAAACTTTGTACTAAACTATATCCGAGAAAAATTCGAGAATGAGAACTACGTAGAACTTATGAAAACCTTACAATCGAATATAAAATGTGCATAAAAAGAAACGATTTTGAAACTTTTAAGCAATTGGCGGACCTGGGTAAAGAATGGGAAACCGAGCCAGCCAAATACAAAATTCGAGGGCAAGTTTTACAAATTACTGAACCTAAAATTGAGGATAAAAATGTGCAAAAGCGTAGTAACGGTAACGGGGATAAAAATAATCCAGAAACCAATAAAGAAGAGAAAATGGAAAATAAAAATGGTCAAACCGATAATCAAAAAGGAAACCCAAATTAGAACTATCAGGGCAAAAAACCGTACAAAAATCGACTTCCATTTTCACCACCGGATTTCCAACCTAGATCTCAAACAAATATTCAACTTAAATTCGCAAACAATAGACCAAGATATCCATTTAATTCTTATAATGCAATGTTACTAATTTGTAATCAAATGTCACTAGAGCTTTATACGCGCGCTCCGTGCGCGACCGATTTATTTACGTGTAATTATTTTATTTGGAAATAAAGTACAATAAAATACCATGAAATTAATTTTAACTTCAATAATTTTGATTTGTATACGGCTTCGCATGAATAACCTCTAACGATGCAGAATAAACAATAGTACAACTTGAACAATTTCCATGAAACTTTGGAAAAAACCTGTTAAATGTCTGCGCGTTCAAATTTTCATAGAAATACACAGTGAATGATCTCGACTCGAGAAGAGTCCAGATGTCAAGCCATTTCGAGTGCGCATAGCACTTGGATGGATGACCATCTGCGACGTATACGACCGCGTTGTGTATTCGCTGCGTTTTAACCTCGGTTTTAACTAATGTCGAGCAGGAGGTTTGATGGGAGGGTTTCTTCGACAAATTGCCGAACTCTTTATTTCCTCATGAAAATATTCTAAATAATTAATAAATCTTGTAAATTTGAAGAGCATAATAGAAAGAAGTCATTAAAAAGATATTCTTAGTTAATTCTGTAAAAAATTCACCCTATTCGTTGAAAAATAGCCAAATTCTGACACTTTAAATTTTTAAATCGAAATTGTTTAAATAATTAATAATTATTGTAAATTTACAAAACATAGTAAAAAAAATTGAGCCGACTCCTTAAAAAATGGATAAACTCTTCATTTGTTCATCAACATTGTTTAAATAATAAATTAATTCTTTCAAATTTGCAGAGCATTAGAGCAAAAAGTATCTGGAAAGATATTCTTACTTAGTTCTATAAAAAATGGAGCCTATCCCTTCAAAAATAGCCAAGCTCTCAGTTTTTAAATTAAAATGATTTAAATAATTGAAAATTATTGTAAATTTAGGAAGCAACATAGATAACAGTCATCGTAAAGGTCATCTTAGTTGAATTCGTAAACAAATTTAGCCTATTCGTTGAAAAACAGCCAAACTCTGAATATCTTTATGAAAATTGTAAAAATAATTAACAATTATTGTAAATTTGCGAAGAAACAAAGAAACGACTCATTTTTAATACATTCTTTTTGGTTCTGTAAACAAATGAGTCAATTCGTTAAAAATAATTATTTTACAAATAATAAGTCTTGTAAATTTACAAAGCAGCATATAAAATAGTCATCGAAAAAACATTCCTAGTTGACTCCGTAAACAAATTCTGCCTATTCTTTAAAAAATAGACAAACTCTCAATATTTTTAGGAAAATTGTTAAAATAATTAATAAATATTGTATATTTGCGAAGTATCGTAGAAAAGATTTATTGGGAATACATTCTTTATTGATTCCCTGAACTAATTGATTCCATTCGTTGAGAAATGACCAGGTTCTTAATTTGTTTACGAAAATTATTTAAATAATTAATAATTCTTGAAAATTTGCAAATCATCAAACAACAAAGTCATTGGAAAGATATTCTTAGCTAATCCTGTGAGAAAATTTAGCATATTTGTTAAAAAATAGCCAAACTCTACCTATTTGTTAAAAAATAGGCAAACCTCAAATTTCTGTATGAAAATTGTTTAAATTATTATTAGTTATTGTAAATTTAAAAAGTAACATAGAAAATACTGATCGGAAAGACATTCTTAGTTGATTATGTAAACAAATTGAGCTTATTCCTTTATGGAAACTGTATAATGATTAATCGTTCTTGTGCATTTACATAAGCAACATAGAAAATAGTCATCAGAAGACTTTCCTCAGCATCATAGTAATCTGAAAGATATCGCCTTTCGAATTTACGAGTCCAAGTCAATTGCGTAATATTTCAAAGTTTGTTTTTAAATAAAACATCAACAAAATTTATTATAAAAAATCCAAACACAAATTTTCCGAAATGACAAAAGCTTTAATTAAAAAATATAAACGGTACACAAAATTTGGAAACTTTCAAAAATTTTGAAATGTAAATGAATTATTCAAAAATGAGTTTTTCAAAATACGAATAAAATATTAAAAATGTTAAATTTTGAGTCAAAGGAATCGTATATATACCGAAGTGTACATGCATAGACTTCCCCTAAGCTTCTTATGAAAACAAACATCTCGATTTCAAAGAAGCACAGCACGCCCATCGTGGATGAATTCGCCTTATGCTTATCATCAATTCACCACTGGTACGTAGTTATTTGGGCTGTTGCCTCAATTTACGTTTTGAAAAAGTTCTCGCAGATGACGTCTTAAACTACCTGGTGCGCGACCCGGTGCACCCGGAACGTCGACTCACCACTGTTAGTTATTTTTAATGTTGGCCCAATTTAAATTTCAAAACAGTTTTTGTAGAATACGTGCTCAACTACCTGGTGCGCGACCCGGTGCACCTAGATCGTCGACTGATCATTGGTAGTTATTTCGGCTGTTGGAACAATTTAAGTTTTTAAAAATTTCTCGTAGAATACGTGCTAAACTACATGGTGCGCGAACCGGTGCACCCAGATCGTCGACTGATCATTGGTAGTTATTTCGGCTGTTGGAACAATTTAAGTTTTTAAAATTTTCTCGTAGAATATGTGCTCAACTACCTGGTAAGCGACCCGGTGCACTCGGATCGTCGACTCACCACTGTTAGTTATTTTGGATATTGGCACAATTTTAATTTAAAAAAAGTCTCTTGGAATACGTGCTATGCTACCTGGTGCGCGACCCGGTAAACCCAGGTCGTCGACTCGCCTTGTTAGTTATTTTGGATGTTGGCACAATTTAAATTTTTAAAAATTCCTCGTAGAATACGTACTAAACCTGGTGCGCGACCCGGTACACTCGGATCGTCGACTCATCACTGTTAGTTATTTTTGATGTTGGAACAATTTAAATTTTTAAAAAATTGTCGTAGAATACGTGCTAAACTACCTGCTGCGCGACCCGGTGCACCCGGATCGTCGACTCACCACTGTTAGTTATTTTGGATGTTGACACAATTTAAATTTTAAAAAAGTCCTCGTAGAATACGTGCTAAACTACCTCGTGCGCGACCCGGTGCACTCGGATCGTCGACTCACCACTGTTAGTTATTTTGGATGTTGGCACAACTTGAATTTTAAAACAATTCTCGTAGAATACGTGCTAAATTACCTGGTGCGCGACCCGATGCACCCGGATCGACGACTCACCACTGTTAGTTATTTTGGGCTGTTGGCGCAATTTTAATTTTAAAAAAGTCTCTTAGAATACGTCTTGAACGACCTGCTGCACAAAACTAAGTAACGGATACTGTAACTCTTGGACTTTCAAAGATTAGGCTAAAATGAAGGTCAAAACAACTCAATTATCGAATTTCCAACAGAAAAAGCGGAAAAGAACTCAGGAAATAATAACGGTAAGCCAACTTAGGGAATAAAAATAAAAAATCAGGCGACAACACAAGCAAGGGCTCACGAGGCAAAACAAATTCAAACTCATACAAAAAACAGGACCTTAACAAAATCGTGACACGTAGGCAAGGAATTACTGCAAAAAATTCAGGATTACAATTTTTCAACCCATCTCGCGAAAATTAATAGTGGCGAATGACGAAACGGTCGATATAATTGGGCAGGTAGTAATCCCAATTATAGTCGGTGAACATACAAAGAATTTTAGGCAAGGACATGCTAAAAGCCCTACGTATGACCCTACATTATGACTCAGAAACTTGGTGGTTACCAGGGAGTCCTCCCACTCGCTATCCTGTGGAAGCACATCCAAACTCGACACCCCTCTCAATACTTGAGGATAAAACAGAAACTAAATCTGACATTAAAATTAAAGCAAGTACGGGAGAGTTCAACAAAAGCAATCTAACATTAAAAGATAGCGCAATTTCCCCAATACCTATTAATCCTAAACAATCCCCAACAACACAAAACGCCCAAATCCTTAAAACAAATCCTACGAAGCATATCCCACGCTTAATAAGCATCCCCACAAGCAACAAATTTTAACACCTAAAGAGCATCACCACACAACACACCAGCGATGACTCAAGCACGCAAGACTCAGTTACATTAGGCAAACGTAGAATTAGAAGGAATAATAAGAAAAATAACTCGGGAAAGATATTTTATGATTAAAAATACGAGGAAAAGTATAAGGAAAGTGACAGTAACCTTTGAAAAAACAAAAAAAGTTACTGATCGGCTACTCGGAAATCAAATACTTAGTTTTCCAAGCTAATGAAAGAGGACTGCAAATAGACGATGAAAAAATCCAACCAACATTAGAATTTTCTAAACCTAAAAATATTAAACAATTACAGCGCATAATAGGCATGGTAAGTTGGCACAATAAATTCATCCCACACTTTGCCGAAACAATAGAACCAATGGACAGATTACTTACAAAAGATAGACAATGGGATTAAGGATTAGAAGAGGATGAGGCTTTCCAAAAAATGAAAGATCTTTCACACAACAATTTCAACTCGAAACAGACGCGAGTAACACAGGGTTGGGAGCCGTACTTACACATTAGAACTTCTCGAATATGACTACGAAGTCATATACCGCAAAGGTAGTTCAAATTTTGTGCCTGATGCTCTCTCGAGACCAGCAGAATCAGCAAAGAATGTTGCGTTTGCGTTAGCTTGTAGTATAGAAAAACTGAAAGCGGACGTAGACGATGAAACAGATGACTGGTACTCAACAAAAATGAGACAAATTAAGAAAAGATCGGAAGAACACCAAAAATGGCGAATCAGAGATTCGCAACTCTATTTTCGCAGAACTGGCTCACTAAAATCTACTCTTTTACCAGACTCTAACCTATGGAAACTCGTCGTACCTAAAAAATTACGCATTCAAGTTCTGAAAGAAAACCATGACCGGTGTGTGGCCCTGTTCGGTTCTTAACGTGTGCTCCGTTTCGGCTCACTCTATACTTGCCATAACTTATTTATTAGGCAATTTTGTACTTTGTATTGTATCTCAGTGAGTGTATTTGTGTCCGGAGTGCAGTGTATATGTTGTATTTGGTGATTGCATTTAATACGTATAACTATGGGTTCTTGTCCCGAGTGCAATAAGACAATAATACCATGCTTTCCTACTTAATAAGCTTTGTAAAATTGAAGTTTCGCATAAGCTCCTACTCCTAATAGCATCGTAGCATACTGATAGGAATCATATGGCTCAGTATGATGGCTACTCCTCTCTTCCGTTTGTGCCTTCACCTGGAGTTCCGTAAAGTTCCAACTTGGGACCATTGCTTTTTCATATATTTATGAACGATGTATCACTTGCTTTGAATTACAATCACCTTCTTTATGCAGATTATGTTAAAATGTATTTGCCCATTGCGAATCTCAACTCATGCTTGAATCTTCAAACTAATTTAAATCTTTTCAACAATCGGTGTAAATTGAACAACCCGAGTCTAAACCCTTTAGAGTGCAAAATTCTATCGCTCTCAAATAAAAATATAGTACTGACTCATAAATACTCCATTGGCGGCATTGGATTGGGAAGGGTTGCGACCTATAGAGATCTAGGTATTTTATTAGATAGTCGTTTGACTTTTAGTGACTACATAGTTGAGTTGGTTGCTGGTGCAAATAGAACTCTTGGCTTGCTGATGAGAGCATGTATATATTTAAAAAAAAAAAACAAATCTGCTTGTGAAATTATTTTGCTCACTTGTTAGATCGAAACTTGTGTATGCGTCTATCATCTGATCCCCACATACAAAAAAAGCATATAGCTGCTATTGAGAGCTGTCAAAGGCGTTTCCTTTAATACCTAGCGTTTAAGGAGCACAAACTTTACCCTCCCGGGGATCTGACCGTCAGGCTTTACTTAATAGATTCCATATATGGGCTCTCGAAGACAGACGAATATTCGCAAGTATTCAAACATTGTTCAAAATTATCCGAGGATTAATTGATAGTCCATGATTACTTGAATGTATTCCGATAAATGTTCCATTTCTCCAATTCTAAAAGTAATACCTCTCCGATTTTCAATATGTAAAATTGCGCAAACAAGGCCATGTTAATCAATAAGAATCTTAATTTATTTTATATGTCTCTAGGAAAATTTATGAATGTTTAGCATGACTTTTTTTAAACACACGAACACGATGTAAAAGTCTGCCGGCGCGGCGTGCTCACATCTATATTATTGTACATAATGTACATCGTTGTAACCTTATAATTGGTTCTTTGAACTGTTGGGCTTTCTCATTTTGCAAATAAATAAATAAATATCCAGAGGATCGCAGGATGTTGTTTCCTGCATAAAGTGTGGTGTATTCAGCCATTTAGCCTGCGTCAATGTCGGATTGTCAAGAAAATCATTTGATGATCTGAAAAAGGGGCTAATCGATTTTATTTGCATGAACTGCAAATCACCGAATGCTAGCGATACCTCTTCAAGTTTGAATCAAAGCTCCTTGCTAAGTGGAGGTATGGACATTGCCAGTAAGGATCAGGTAGCTAACCCCTCACCACAACAGCTTCTCTTGTCCCTGTCACTGCTTCAGCCCTGCCGCCTGGATACATCGAGGTATCGAGAGTATAATAGCTGTTTCTGAGTCCTGGTTAACTCCAAATATACCCTCTAGCCTCGTTGCAATTGACAACGATTCGCTCTTTCGAAGATTCAGAGACGGGAAAAGAAGTTAAGTCAACTTCTTATAGTGTTTTAGTGAAAGTAGTTTATAAACCAGCCAATGCTGGAAATTTTAACAATAACTTAAATCTCACTTCCAATCATTCTAAATATCTAACATCTTTGGTACACTCTTCGGAACTCTCGACTGTACCTGATGATTCTACTCACCATACTGATCGCTCCAGTACTCCTACTCACTTAATGATTGTAGACCATATTGATACGGTTGCCTCCTCCTGGTGCGGAATCTCTCTAAAATTGATGAACATACATTCCAGGAACATCTAATGACTTATGATTCGGAAAAAATATGACTAGATACAGATGTAAATAAAAAAATCCACGCTTTGACTAATTACTTAGTCTCCACATTTAATCAATTTTCTCCGCTACATGTTCCTAAATACTTTAATAAAGCTACCTCCTGGATCACATCTGAAATAAAAAATCTGATGAGGGAACGTGATAGCAAGCGCCGACTTGCAAAAAGAACAAAAACCAGTATAATACTAGCTCAATTTCGTAAAATCAGGAACCTAGTTCAAAATAAGATTAGAGATGCGTACAATCAATACAATTATAACGAGATTGCACATAGACAAAAAAGAGGACATTTGGCATCTCCTTAGACGTTTACACCTAATCCCACCCAAGCACAAATCTATAGATAGTAAATTTCCGCCTGATGACTTTTTGAAGACTTTTCTACATTCCCAGTTCCAGACTTATCATCATTTCCCACTACCCCTCTTAATTCAACATTTAATAAGTCTGAATTCTTTTTCGACGACATCACACCTGAAATACTTTTAGAAATAACACTTGAAATTAAATCAAATGCCATTGGAACTGACTAAATTACTTGAAAAACTGTTCACCTGCAACTTTCCAAATTTCATGAAATATTCAAGGCCATTGACCCGATGCAATCAATCAATTACTGCTTCTCTTAAGCTAACGACGAATCTCAAATTAGTAATGGATAATAGATAACAGAATTACTAATAGTAGTGGCGAGCTTTCTGACTGGTGGGAGATCAAGAGTGGGGTTCCTCAGGGCCCTATTTTAGCACCCGTCCACTTACTTCGATTTGTTCACTTCTGACCTTGAAAGTGAACTTGCAACATTGCAAATACCACAAACAAGCTGACGATTTCAAAATTCACTTATCGGGATCAATTTTTCCACTAAGCAAATTACTTGTTCTAATTCAAAAGGATACTGATCGCGTTATCCTCTGAGCCTGGAAGAATGGACTTACTCTTAACCCGGGCAAAACTCAAGCATTTGTTGTGGAACCTACTTCAGCTCCGTCGATTGAAACACTGGCATAATTTTTCAACCCTTCGTATCCAGACTCTTACTATCCCTTTTTCGAAAGTGGTTAAAGATCTGGAATATTTCCATAACCGTACCTGGCCCTGGAAGAAACAGGTACAGAGTATCGCAAGGAAAACATACAGAATTTTACGACAACTATGTAGGAATAAGGACTCTTTACCTATCTCCACTCGGATACTTTCGGTGAAGTGTCTAGTCTTGCCCCATTTTGACTACGGTTGTTTAGTATATGATGGTTTGACCGACGATTTAAATTTAAAACTTGAGCGTGCATTAAATGTCTGTGCCTGTTTTATCTACAATTTGCCTTAATACGAAAATATAACTCCATACAGACTCAAGGCTGGTCTGCCTGATATTGCCAATGGAAGACCTATTAGAATTTGTAGACAGAAACCTTTCAGCACAGTCTAAGCTTCGTAAAAGATAGAAAATCCTAATGATTCCTTTTCACAAAACGAGTCAGCTTCAAAGATCATTTATAGTAAGGGGTTATGGAATGAAGTACCATACAATATTAGAACTGCACCTTCTCTCTGCCATTTAAAGAATCTCTTTTTCAAATATTTGTACAATACTCCTAACCCAACTCTTGAAATTACTCACTGGTAGACTCTCATATTTAGTTCTTGAACATTTTATCGTCGAATTCTCTTCTGTTTTCATTAACTTTCGTAAATTGTTATTTCTTTTACACACAGCCCCCCTCCCCTTTATCTCTACCTCAACATACACAAGAGCTACTAATTAATCACTGAATGTTAATTACTACGCAATAATCTCATACATAATTTGATACGTATTCTGAAATCGAGTCTATTTATTTATTTTATTTAGCTTGGAGATTAAATTATAAGAATAATAAAGTATTCTGCCGATCAGTGCTTGCACAAATTTGTAATGAACCTGTCTTATCCTGTTCCTTAGAGGGCTGTTTAGCCCTAGGAACTTTTCTTGAATAAATACAAATACAAATACATACAAGCAGGACATTTTTGTTCCGAAAAAAACGCAAGCGAGAATTTCAGAGTACTACTTCTGGCCGCAGATGTATTCTTAGATAATCAAATACGTACAAAAATCGTAAGGTTTGTCAAAGAACCAAACCGAGTAACCAATTGAAAATAGGGCTAATGGGTAAAGAATCGCTGAAGAACCATGGACCACAATTGCTGCAGATACCATGGGCCCATTACCGATTTCAAAAAAGAGAGAAACCCAATATTGATTAGTTTTTGTAGATATTTTCACAAAATGGTTAGAGATCAATCCGATAAGAAAAGTTCACGGGATCACAATAGTCAGAATTGCAAACACGTCTCATTTCGCGTTGGGAAACATCTAGGATTCTCCACACCGACAATTGCACGGAATTTGTCAACAAAAAAAAAGGGGAACTAACAGAAAAATTCGGGATTTACTATCCACAGGCAAACCCGACCGAACGCTATAACAGAACAATAAAACAAATAATTAAAACGTACTTAGATAATGATAACTCCACATGGGATGAACACATATGCGATTTACAGTTCACGATAAATACTAGTAAAAATTCGTCGACACAATTTACCCCAGCGTTCCTAAACTTAGGTCGCGAACTAGAAACAACTCAATCACTCAAAAAAAAACCGTAACTCCAAAAAATAAACGTCACAACTCATTCCTTTAAGGTATTTAAAAAAAATAAATTCAAACCCTACTAAAAAAAGTCAGAATCGTCAGAAAAAAAGTCAGGACTTCTGGCCATTTCTGACCACTTTTGTTACGTTTCTCGACAGAAATCGGCAGGAAAAGTCAGAATTCGTGAGAAATGTTCAGAAATCGTCAGAGCTTGGGTTCGAAGGATAATCCTTTTATTAGGGGTCCAAGAATGGAATGAAATAAAACCTAATTCCTTTTATATTTCCCAGCTTATTCATATTATTTATTTATATTTATTTATGGATATTCTCTTTTTACTTATAATTAATTAATAATATTTATATATATTGAATGACTCTGAAGGTGAATCTGAACATTTTGTCCGTTTTGACGTATCTCTTTCTCTTTACAAGATACATTATATTTGATCTAATTTAAAATTTTTTACAAAAATGTTTAGGTATCTGAAATCGTCGAAACCCGTAGACTCTGCATTTCTAATTTTTAAATCTGTATATGCAACATTGAAAAAAAAATTATTTTCAATTTTTAATCCTTTTGGGTTGCCTACCTGCGGTCCTAGCCGATGAGCTACCTGATGGGATGTGAATTAGCATATCTTCAGAAATCGTCAGACTCGTCAGGAATGGGCAGGATGTTCAGGAATCGTCAGAACTTCTGACCATTCGTGACGATTCCTGACTTTTTTTTTAGTAGGGAACAGACTCAAGAGACAAAATTTGGCGGTATGAATTTTTCCCCTTTCAGCACAATGAATTTTGTAACAACTTGCTACTTATACCAAAACGTCATCCAGGTGGCAAAGTAAGAAAGAAGACCACCTGCCGAGATGCCAAGCTTGGATGTGGCTCCAAAAACGCTCGGAGGGGACCGAAGAAAGGGATCTAAGGTATCACCCGCACAAGCATATAAAACAGGCTTTAAGAAACTGGGAACCAGAAGAGGAAAGGGAAGGAGCAGTAGAAGGAATAGTGGGAAATGCAACAGAACCCCCATAATGTATAAAGGAACAAGCGGCGAAGGATTTAATACTGAAGGCAACACTTCACCATCTAAAAAAAGTGAACAGAGCAACTTGGAAAATGTAAGAAAAGTTCAAAAGAAAACAAAGACAAGCAAGGTGAGCAGAAGAAATAGAAGGCGAAGGTAAGAGGAACTAGTAGAAACAATAGATAGACAGAGAGCCATTCTATGGCAGAGAGTATTATAACAGCGCGAAAATGAGGAAAGGTCCAAGAAAGAGCAGGAGGAAAAACAGAGGGAGGAAGAAGAAAGGAATAAGGAGGAATGAAGGACATATAGAGAGAACAGAGACATGGAATACAAGGAATGGTAGGAGACATACAAAAGGGAACACTAACTGAGACTTTAACGACGATATGTTCGAACCATAAATAAGCTACTCTACTTTGATCGAATTATTATCACTATTAGAACCATTATTATTACTATTTTCTTGCACCTTGGTTATGACTAATTAAGGGAAATATTGGCAATCATTTATTGTTAGACTTTAATGATGATATGTTCCAACCATAAATACACTTCTCTACTTTGATTGAATTAACATTATTATACAACTATTAGTGTTATTTTTTGCACCCTAGTTAGTACTAATTGTTGCAAATATCGGCACTCTCGAAACTATAAAAAATGTATAACAACAGTAATCACACAGCTCCTTCGACATATGAATTAAATTGAGATACAAAACTCAACTAAATCGAAATAAAAACAACATTTTTCCCCCTGCCCTTATTTATTTTTCAGAAACAATAAAACCATGGACGAGGACTGGAAAGCAGAAATGGAGAAGAGCACAAAAATCATCAACGTTATTATTATAATTTAAACAATAATAATATTATGTAAATAAAATAAAATAATATTAAACAATAGAACTAAAGAAAGTTCAGAGGGATTCCATTGTAAATTTTGTAAAAAAACTAATTCCAAAACCAATTTACTTGATATACGACTCATTCTGTAACAATAAACCATACAGATACAAAAAGAATTTTACAACTCCAGACCCTAACAAACAAAACTTACTTGCAAGGGGGGTAGGAGACAATAAACAAAGAAATACATAACCTAATAAAAAAAGAAATTAAAGAATATGAAATAGAATTGAATATTAATAATAAAACAATGGAAGATTTCGACAATGAACTTAGTATCTGGACAGATAATTCAGGTATACACCAGAACCTACACAGGGGGGGGGGGGGGGGGGCAGAATTGTTACTCGGTGGCTAGGCTCGGTGCGGCCCTGCAACAAGGAGTTGCTGGACCACGCACGAGAGGGGTCGAAATCCCCCGAGGGCACCCGAAGTCCCGATCGGCAACGCGTCTCTGAGTCAGTCTTGACTCGTTTGCCCTAGGAAACACGTAAAACATAGTTTCGCGTGCTCCGAATCAACGCCTCTCCGTCCCGGTGGAATCCTGGCAAATCGATTGTGTTTTCCCTTCTTTTCAGCATGCAATTTACATTTCCCCCTTTTGTAGGCATTCCTGCCATATTCAATCTTAATGCATGGTGGCACCCTAAGCTGTGTTCTCTGCATGATTTGAAATGGATTCAATCCCTCATTTGTCACGTATTTTTGATGTCCATGTATCGTAATCGATTATACGAATCGTGAATGTAGCTCTCAAAGTATTTTAAAATACCTGTCTTTTGTGCTAATTGAAATTAAAAATGAAGTATTCGTTTATAAAACAAATTACAAAATGAGGCTTCACATTAGAAATAGGAATCAAAGGCAACTTTTTGTCACGATCAAAGGTTACACTTTTTTAAAAAAGTGGGATATAGCAAAAAAATTATTATCTAAGAATAAGCTCATAATATAAGTAGAGAAGTCAAGTAAGGTTTATACCTCAGAAACCGGCGACTTTCCACCGACTTTTATTGAAATCTTTTGCATTGTGTTGCTAAATATGTAAAATCAAAATGGACCACAAGTTTTTAACATTTATAAACTTAACAAAAATAATAAATGATTAATATGTTTCTTGCATATCCCTTAAGGCGTAAGAAGTTAATAAAAAATAATTTTGACCCTGGATGAAGGATGAAAACACCCTTGAATCGTGGAAAACGCCCCCAAAAAATGTTTTTTTACGATTACATATTTAGGAAAGAGTGCATCGATACAAAAAATTGGTTGCAGACAACTTGTAAATAAAATATACATAAAAAATGATGGTATTCACTTTTCCTTCGTCGGTCATATTTTCCGAGATATCCACCCTAGGAGTAGGGGGTGAGTTATACCGCGCGGGTTGTACGTTCCTGTCGTAGCTCATATCTCCAAATGGGGTCGTTTCTGGATGAAAGTGTATAGGACTAAAATTATATACAATTTTCCGTTCCCACGCCTGTTCCGTTCCGCATGTACATGAAGCAGGCGTAATATGGCAGCTTCCAGCCCAGTAACATTCGCACGTACGCACTCCGCCGGGCTAACATGAAACTTTACGTCCGCTACACATGCACTGCATCCACGCAAGTGAGAATATAGAGGAAATTATCTTTATTAAAGAAAAAAAAATTGTACCGCTGAACCCCAAAGTCTCCCTCCTGCAAAGTACGCTATTTCTTCCTTTCGCTTATAATATAAAATTGTCAAGTACACCAAACATCCTCTATCTGCTTCACATGCTTCTTTTTAAAGAAGGGTAGGCCCAATATTAATATTTTTTTTTAAGTTTATAAATGTTACAAACTTTTGGTTCCCCATCTTGAATTTTTTACCTTAAATTCATAATCAGCAACCCCAATATACATATGAACTGTGTGTTTCTTGCTCTAGGACTTAATTGATTTCAGTTATTCAATCTTTTAATCGATTTTTGGAAATTTTTGAGAAAAAATGGATTTTCAAATTACCGAACAGGTTATTTTTTCAACTTTTTACTACACATATTTAGCAACACAATGAATAAGATTTCATTAAAATCGGTGCAAAGCCGCCGGGTTCTGACCTTTTTCATTTTTAACGTTTAACGTGACACCTCTAGAACTCGTAATAGAAGGCGAATTAAAGGTTTAATATAGTTCTGATTTTACTAGCAGCTTTCTAAAAAGTCGGTCCATTAATAACAAATAAAAAGCAATCATTTCTGTATACTGCTTTTCAAACTTTAGTAAGTACATAAAATTCTTAGTGATAATAGGAGAATACTTATCTCTGTGTCTAAATCGGTCTATATGTATTTATTATTTAAAGTCTCAGCAAAATACTTCCTTTTATGAAGATATTGAAGAAATATCCGAAATTGCCAATACATAATTTAAAAAGTCTAAAATTAAACAACATTACACAGGCCGACAAAATTTGTACCCGAAGACCGGACTAAGTGACCCCTACGGTTTTAAGGTCGCGTTTTCTACGCCGAATAAATTAAATCCGAAATTTTATCTTATTCCCCAATGCCAATTGAAAACTACTTCAAGAAATGCACTTTCGATATCCAGTCGTCACTGCTTCAAATAATCCATTTTAAGAGAGCGGTGTACTACATTCATTGTATATCTGCAATCCACTGCAATTTCAGATATTCAATTCAAATCACGGACGAATTTTTCAGTTGAAATGTAGCAATTGGACAGTGAATAAAATTCACCATGTTTGAACTGAATTTTATAATAAAAAATATATATTATTAATCTCTAATCAATCTAAACATGAATTACAAAATATGATAATTTTCGAAAAGGGATCTAAGTAATTTTTTAAATGTCCCCTAATATTAGAGGTTACAATGTAACTTTCGATAAAGATGGAATAAGCCTAATCAAAAAAGTGAGAATAAATTCAACCACGTGAAAGGACAATAATTTTATAAAATAAAAAAAAAACATCACATGCGTCCTAAACTACGACCCAAGACAAATTTATGTGTAAGCATCTTCGGTAAACGTTAAATGAAATTGAAATCTTACATGAAGCAAATAATAACTCACGCACATGTAGGAGTATAAAATTTTATTTTCTCTTATATTCAATGTCGTGAAAAAGTTTCTGGACATCTATTCTCTAATAGGTTGAAGAAGCACCCTAGTTTTAATGATAATAAACTGTAGATTTTCTCTCCATTATTAGAAGTTGTTTGAAAAAACGTCAAATGTTAATGTTTCCGGAAAGTATACATAAATTCGGAAATAACCATTTTTTTATTGCTTTTGGCTAATTTAGAAGATAATTTTCTGCAAGTCTGTTAGAATACTGTTGTATTAATTTTTTTTAATTCAGTTATGAAAACCTGACTTTACATCAATATTGATAAGTTCTTTAAATTAAGTTTAGGTTTTGATTCCATCGAAGGAAAAATTCTAGAAATATCCTATCAAGTCAGTAAAATAATACAGAAAGTTATCTTTAAAACTAGTCCAAAGAGATTAAAAAACATTAATTGCTTTTTGATTTATTAACATTTTTCGGATGAGTTCTCTGAAAGAACACATTGTGTCGCACTTATATTACGCATCTAAATTTAGAATTAGGCTAATTATATCTCATGAAGAAGAATAAAAATTGAAATTTCATTATGGAAAATTCATTATTACGACACTTATCATTATAATTGCACATCTAAGTACTCAAAAATTATTTTAAAAATATTGAAAATTGTTTCTTTTTTTAAATTAGACACAGCATATTTTCCTCCTGTTTGACTTTAAATACTTGGCGGGAATTCTAAAAACAGAATGAAAAAGAAACGGAAAAAATGCA
The DNA here is from genome assembly GCA_932178445.1 of Andricus quercusramuli. NCBI lineage: Eukaryota > Metazoa > Arthropoda > Insecta > Hymenoptera > Cynipidae > Andricus > Andricus quercusramuli. The sequence goes on along the minus strand of CAKNXH010063003.1, from coordinate 30,848 downwards.
AAATGGCATTTTTGTAATGAATTCCTACTACAAACGGTATTTCTGTGTTTTTCAACATGAATTATTTTTAATCGATGAATGACGAATTCCCAAGTATTTTGTAAATACTTTACAATTGTTTGAACAATTATTATTCGTTTAAAAAATATATTTTTCTCTGTAAGTCGTGGAAAATTATTATTTTCGAGATGAAAATTCCAGAGAACAATAGCTTGTTACAATTTGAGGAAGAAAAGATTGTTTAAACAAATAGAAATTGTTTAAATAATGACCAATTATGTGAGCAACAAAACATATTCTTACCATTCATAAAATCTATCACTTATATCCCGAAAACAATAATTGTCCACGATTTTAAGGAAAATATAATTCCTAAACAAATAATCATTGTTTGAATAATTAAAAATGATTTACACAATACTTGGAAACTCGCCCCTTATCAATTAAAAATAATTCTTGCTAAATAAAATTCAAAGAATACGGGTTTTAGTATGAATTTAATAGAAAAATGCTATTTTGCAGTTTCCGGGTCACTTTTTAAGCACAATAAGAATGATTCAGAGAGAGTGGGGAGAGGGGGAGAGAGAGTGATAGAGACTGAAGGGTTCCTTTCGTTGGGTGAAGAGAAGCAAGCCTCCGGTCTGTGACATAAGACACAACGTATGTGTCAGAGGCTTGCGTTACACTTTCCAGCCACGGTTTCATTTGAATCAGGCGCGACTCCCCATATCGAGGTCTAAGATGTTTACACATCAAAAAATACAATTAATCAAAGTACTCTTCGGTACAGAAAAATACCAGATAAATCATGATGTGTATCACCATTGTTAAAAACGGATCTATGTCCCTTGCGAAAAGAAACTACTTGTCACGCCAAGTAGTACATATTTTCGCGACTACTTGCAATAGTGAAAGAGTGGGAATGCGCAGGTGCGTCACATAATTAAACTAAAAATGGCTTATTTTCATAATTACGTGCTAATTTATGGCAAAACAACTTGAAATACAATAACATAGCAATTTGCGTAAATTTGAAGGAATCAATTTTGTAATTTAATTGTTACATCTAGTGCGTTAGGCAGGGTAAGTATACAACTTTACAGTTTATGCTTGAAAGCAGGAGCATTAGTCTCAAAAGCGACACGTTTAAATTTATTGAGAGAAAGTAAGTGCAAAGTTATTAAAAATTTAAATATATATTTTTCTTAACTTAAATATTGAACTGGTGTATTGTTATTCTTTATTATTATTTATTTACTGATTGACCTGTGCAAATGGGTTGCTTAAAACTAGAATACATTATAAAAGTACATATACATTGAGATAAGGCGTTTAACGGCGTGGTTTCAATATAAGAACATGTCTTTAATCGGAGTAAAGAGAGGAAAAGAAAAAAATATATAAATTAATTATATTGCCTGTTTAGATCTCAAGTATGAAGGTGAGGATGCGCAGAATGGTTTGGACTAGTTAAAATAAATTACGCATCTCAAAAGCAGAGGAGGTATTTAAAATCATAAGCCAATATTGTATAACCACATTCGGATACGTTGTATTTCTAAGAAACGGAGGTCTGAAATCGTTGTAGGCAGGACATTGTGCCAGTAAATAATACAAATCTTGTACCTGATTAAGGTTACATATTTAACAGAATTTTCTTCTACGAAGTCATATCTTGAGTCATTTAAGCATACTCTTCAGGTCCATCAAGCTGGCACCTCCACAATCGAAATTACCCAATTTTTTGGTATTAGAATTTTGGGCTTTTTTGGGCTTTTTTGGGCTGTATTGCCTATTTTTGGGCTCCACTACTTTTTTTGAAAATTCAGACTTTTTTGGAGGTGCTGGCTTGGATCAAGCCAGCACCTTCACTACATAAAAATTTGAAAAAATTAAAAATCAAAGACGACAGAATTTTGAGCTTTCTTTGGGCTCTTAAACGCGCAAAAACATATTTAAAAAAAAATCCTAGCGGAAATGAAACTACCCCCTATATAAAAAAACAAACTAGGAAGAAACAAAGTGTGTTATGAACCAACCTGCCTTCGAATAGTTAGATTTTATTTCTTTTTCAAAGACTCTGAAGATTAGGTAGTGTGAAATTTAATCCAATGATTCGCCCGGAAGTATTTCAGACAATCACCTGAGATCGCTCTCAGATGTATATAATTATTTTTGTGGGATTCGTTTTAATCTCTGCTTCCTAGAAGTACTTTGGCATACACCTTAGAAAATTCTTGAAATTGGGCTAGGGTCGATAAATAACTTTCAATTCAGTGTTAAATGGTTCCAAACAAAGTTGCAAAAGTCCTAAGTTTATTAATTTTACCAATTTTTACATGTTTGTCACACCAAAAGAAAAAAACAAGAATATAAGTTTTAAACTACCCTTACAATTACCGTCTAATCCCTGAGCACAAAAAATAATTGTTAATTCAATAGAGGCATTCTGGCTCAACGGTAGCATGTTGAACGTATAGTAGAGACCTCAAACTCTTACCAGATGACAACACAGGTCCCAATTTAAACGCGATCCTATTCAAATATTAGTCTGAAGTTGACTTTGGGGTCGATCTGACCTCAAGTAAGTGATGAGGGTTAAGGATTCTATGATAATCGATTTTTCGGTTATGTTAATAATCATAATATTATTAAATATTTTGAAGTCAGTCAGCGACTCGGTGGTGTCAGGAGAGCATGAATATAAGAGACGTGGCACGCGATATTGTAATTATTGCTGATTCGCTCTCGCGCTCTCTCTCTCTCTTCAACGAGCGGTAACGCCTACGATTGTATATGTAGCTGGTGGCTAAGGGGGACGGAGGGAAAATCGCGGCCACGGCATATCAACGAAATGACGCGAAGGCCATGAGAACTAGCCATCAATAATTAGATTGCTCCTTCTCATAGGGTCTGCCGTAACAAGTGCACCACAATTTTGGGCTTATTTTGGGCTCTCAAATTCACAGAAAAAAAATTCAAAAAACCACCCCCTATGAGCAAAAAACCACCCCCTTGTCAAAAATGAAATCTGAAAAAAAAAGTGCGCCATGATTTTTGTCTTATATTGGGCTCTCGAATGCACAAAACAAAATTTTCAAAAACCACCTCCATGTACACAAAACATCCCCTAAGTAAAAAATCAAACATGGAGAAAACGAAAAAAAAAAGCTGTGTTGAGCTTTTGAGAAGCCCAAAAATCAGAGACTATATTCACACTGTGAAATTCTAAAAGAGATCATTTTTTAAAAAAGTCATATCTGCTGGGTGCCAGGGGGGTTGATTCTGACGTTGAGGGTTGGAGCCCAAAAATCAGAGACTCTATTCACACTGTGAAATTCTAAAAGAGATCATTTTTTGACAAAGTCACATCAGCTTCGTGTCAAGGGGGTTGATTTTGAGGTTAAGGGTTGGAGCACAAATCTCAGTGTTGGTATTTTTGAAGAGCCCAAAAATCAGAGACTATTTACACTGTGAAATTATGAAAAAGTTCACGTTCCTCCACGTGAATTGTCAAAAAATGATCTTTTTCATAATTTCACAGTGTGAATAGAGTCTCTGATTTTTGGGCTCCTCAAAAATACCAACACTGATTTTTGGGCTCCAAACCTTAACGTCAAAAGCAACCCCCTTGGCACCCAGCAGATATGACTTTCTCAAAAAATGATCTTTTTCATAATTTCACAGTGTGAATAGTCTCTGATTTTTGGGCTCTTGAAAAATACCAACACTGATTTTTGGGCTCCAAACCTTAACGTCAAAATCAACCCCCTTGACGCGAAGCAGATATGACTTTCTCAAAAAATGATTTTTTTAGAATTTCACAGTGTCAATAGAGTCTCTGATTTTTGGGCTCCTCAAAAATACCAACACCGATTTTTGGGCACCAACCCTTAACATCAAAATCAACCCCCTTGACACCAAACAGATATGACTTTCTCAAAAAATGATCTTCTTTAAAATTTCACAGTGCGAATAGAGTATCTGATTTTTGTGCTCCTCAGAAATACCAACACCGATTTTTGGGCTCCAACCCTTAACCTCAAAATCAACCCCCTTGACACCAAGCAGATATGACTTTCTCAAAAAATGATCTTTTTTAGAATTTCACAGTGTGAATAGAGTCTCTGATTTTTGGGCTCCTCAAAAATACCAACACCGATTTTTGGGCTGCAACCCTTAACGTGAAAATCAACCCCCTTGACACCAAGCAGATATGACTTTCTCAATAAATGATCTTTTTTAGAATTTCACAGTGCGAATAGAGTCTCTGATTTTTGGGCTCCTCAAAAATACCAACAACGATTTTTGGGCTCCAACCCTTAACCTCAAAATCAACCCCCTTGACACCAAGCAGATATGACTTTCTCAAAAAATGAACTTTTTTAGAATTTCACAGTGTGAATAGAGTCTCTGATTTTTGTGCTCCTCAAAAATACCAACACCGATTTTTGGGCTGCAACCCTTAACGTGAAAATCAACCCCCTTGATACCAAGCAGATATGACTTTCTCAAAAAATGATCTTTTTTAGAATTTCACAGTGCGAATAGAGTCTCTGATTTTTGTGCTCCTCAAAA